>JANIJG010006945.1:51759-66829 GCA_024611175.1 Megaceryle torquata | reverse complement strand
ACCTAGGCACAAAACAGGCACTAGAATAGCGAGTGCAAAAAAAAAAAAAAAAAAAAAAAAAAAACCAAAAAAAAAACCACCAACCAAAAACCAACAAAACAACACAAACCCAGATACATATAGACACACACACTGCCTTGCCTAACCATGCCAGGGTGCTGGATACACCTATCCTTTAAGAAAGGTACAGCTCAAAGTCATTTCAGCTGCTGTAGGTCACTCCTATATCTAATTTTATCTCATTTTCAGTGTGCCCTGGTGCCCTTGTTGTACACAAGTTGCCTTGAACATAGGAGGACTCACGCAAAGCTCTGACCAAGTGTGTTTACAAGTGAAGAAGGAAATGCAAACAGAGCTGTCAGTGGTTTCCAGTGTCACAACCCCTGCCCTTTCCTAGCATCAGTCCAAGGAGCAGCACCAGGCATCGGAAACCTTCAGAAACAGCTTGTTCCTTGCAAAGATTCTTTTGCTAGCTCTAATGTTCCTGGGAGGATCAAGACATTCACGTGCATCCAAACCACATCTCCAAGTCTATGTCCATTCAGTGGCAAATTCAGTGGGATTACAAGGCTGTCAGTTAACAACTGACTGATTGAGATGACTTGTCCACAAGCCAGCATGGCCAAGCTCAGGTCCACACTGCCTGTGCCACCTTCTCTCTGTCACAAGCCCCTTTGGGTACTGCAGGGACACATCCCTTACTGCTGGGATTATATCCGTGCTTAGTGAAAGCAGAATGCAATAAAAAGAATAAAACCTCTACTTAACTCTCCCTGCTTGGGAATTTTTGCTTCTTTAATGGCTCCTTTATTATTTCACCAAGTCACCCGTATCTCTTTACAAGTAAATATACGCTGCCCCTTCATTTCCACGAGGGGGTGAGGGAAGAAAGGACACTGTTTTCTCTCTGCCATATCAGTTTTCAGTGTGACACACAGTTCACTGCAAAAAACAAACAGCCCTAATGAGAGCGGTTGTGCAGTTGCTGCACCCGGTGTCACTTACTCAGCTCCCACAAGCAGCCCTAAGCCCTTCGCAGGGTCAGTGCCAAAGGGACGGGGGAGCAGGACATGTCGCTCATCCCTTGTAACTCCCACCATTACCCCCAACAGATCCTCCTTACTGGGGGATAGCACACGAGAGCTCCATGCAAACCCTGCTGCGACTTGCTGCAGCCGAGCCGGGGTCACTGCACCCACTTCTGTGTTTACATCACATGAAGAGGTGGAAGGAGACACTGTAGGACTTGACACCCAGAGCGATGATGTGCCAGGGACCCAGATAAAGGAGTTTTCTAAATTTGGATGGTATTTGGATGGAAGGAGAGGCCTGGGGGATTTCATGAAGTGACTCCAGCTGGGGTCAGTCCTTGCAAGGTCAGTTAGGATGTCCCTACGCTGAGGGGTAAATATGTCCTAAGGAAGCTGTAAGAGTAGCAACCTGAAAGGACTTTATCCACAGAGCTGGGCAAAGCAAACTCTACAGACCTTTGGGGCATCTCCTCTAATCCCATTGACTGCAGTCATGGCATCTGCATCCCATGGGCCTTGCTGGGCACTGGAGAACTTGCCCAAAGCACCACATTTCTTTGCTTACTTACCAGAGGAATGCCTGAGCAGGCATCTTCACATGCTGCTGAAGGAGTATCAGGAAGAACCAGCGCCAAAGAAGCAAGCTGTAGGTTGCATTCAGACGTGCCCATCAGCATCCAAGACCACCCCAGACCCTGGCAGAGGACAGAACTGGACACCACCTCCCTTTCCTCTAACAGCTGGAGGGGTCAGAGTTC
The DNA here is from genome assembly GCA_024611175.1 of Megaceryle torquata. Lineage (NCBI taxonomy): Eukaryota > Metazoa > Chordata > Aves > Coraciiformes > Cerylidae > Megaceryle > Megaceryle torquata. The sequence continues at coordinate 65,040 of JANIJG010006945.1, read as the reverse complement.
ATCCCATCTGTTTGCTCCCAGTTGCCTTTTCTCAGGCTGCATTTCTCTTTTCACTTTTGACCAACAATCTCTGTTTTAATTATACTCCAGCCCCATCACAATTATTTCCTTATACATCCTTGCCTTTTATCTGCCTATCAGAGAACTGTCCATCAGATTTAGGACACCCCACAAAGCTGCTCCTCATGCTTTGAGTGTCCCCATTGACTCAGGACAGGATCCCAGGCTAAGGAAAACGCCATCAGATCCTCATTCTTCACCCAGCTTTAATTTACTCCTGACACCAGGAGTCCCAAGCTTCTCCTCTTTACCTTCATTGTGGTCTCCAGCCACTGTAACAGCCCTGTTCAGGATCAGGGGCTGACGAGGAATGACACCCGAGGAGCCGTTGCCATGGGCACAGACGGTGGTCCCTCCGGGTTCCCATGGCACCAGGCAAGACATGCACAGGGGTGATGAGAGGGAAGAATACACACCCGCCAGGCTATTTGTAGCCCATCTAAGCATCTTGCAAGTTAAACAGTTCTTCTTTCTTCCCCTGCTCCCAGCACCCAGTGAGCTTGGGAGGCTCCCCCACCCACCACAGCACCGCTCATGGTGCACAAACAGCTAAATAATTGACCTGACCAATCTGGAGATGAAAAAAAAAAAAAAAATCCACCGTGGGTGCTCAAGTGTGGCTGAGGGCAGAATTTGGCTCCAACGAGCTGCCTGTCAGCTGGTTTGCCTTCTGTAGTTTTTGGCATGAAGTTCTCATCTTGGCCCTTGCTGAAGGTTGGGGTAGGGCAAGGGACTATGCCTCACCTTGGGGGTGCAGCAGGCTCCTTGGAAACCTGTTGGGGTGTCATCCCCCTCTCCTAAGAAGCACATAACACAAAAGAATATTGCAGGGTGAAGAAGAGGAGGCTTGCCCTTGACCTTGCTGCATAGCCATGGGAAGTTTGTGGCAATGGAGACTGATCCCTCCAGCCAGGGGCAAGCATGTATGGACAACTCCGAGGTCACCCTCTGCCTTGCAGGCAGGCTTGAGTAGAAGAGGCTGTTTGTACAATCTAGGGTGGCTTTCACAGATGGAGAAGCTTCACTCAACCCTTTCTTGCAGCTTATAGAAAGGTTTCTGCTCATCTCCTTAGACTGTGCCTGCAGACTACTGGTCGGTCACCCTGCCAGAGATGAGGCTTCATCAGCTGTCAGCACTCAAGTCTGGTAACATTTAAAATCCACTCTGATGTCCCCTTTCACTGGTGATGTCAGCCAAAAGATATTTTGGCAGAGGGTGTGGGGGGGGAAGCATAAGCATAGGGTGTGACCAAAGCCAGAATAAGCTTTGCCTACAAATTAAGCATCTTCCTTCTTTAAACTGATCCCCTCCTTTTCCAGGCCTTCAAAGTCATATCACCCCTCAGATCTCCTCACAAGCAGGGGAAAAATCAGCAGCAAGCCAGTCAGCTGGATACGGTGGTGAGAGCAAGAGGAATTAGTCTCCATAGTATATTAAATAGTCCTAATTCTTTTCATCTCCTTTTCCCCTTATCAGAGGTCTCAAATGTCATTTTGTGAGGGAAATGCAGTGGAAATTCCTGCAAATCTTTCCTACAATTAAGGAATTGACAAGATTTTTCAGCTTTTTCTCCCTGTCTTTGAAAAATTACTACATAAAGGAAACAATCTTTGCAGAGCCTATAACTCACAATAGACTGAAACATTATCTTAAACTATTCGTCTGCTTCCTGCTTAAGTAAACATATTAGAATGTGTGTATATGTTTCTTGGGCAGCTTAAAAATAAAAAGAGGAGAGGTATATAGTCTCTCCTGCTTTTGAATAGCACGCTGTTTATGTTGTTATAAGCACAGATCATATTTATAGCCGAACGCTGCGTGAAAGTGCAGGCAAGCTGGGAAACATTTGTTAGGTTTAATGGTCTTTTATTTAACTGGTGTAGAAAAATGCATCCCTTTGGATTGATTCATGACACGAATTGTATAGAAACCTTCTTCCTCAAGAAAAGAGAGACCTCAAAAGGTCAATCTGACATTTCAGCTCTCTCAAACAACCAGCAAAGATGTTCACAGAGCAAAATCCCCAGCCCAGCAAGCCGGATAGGGTTAGAGCAGGGAAAGAATAAACCACAGCTAGCGATTCATTTTGGGACAAAAAACAGAGCCATTCAAATCACCTGGGCTAGAGGGGACCCATCCTGCACCACAACAGCACCACTCCAGCCTTTGTGAAATGCATCACACTCCTCAAAGTGCCCCAGCTTTGCAGGCTACAGGGAAGAAGCTGATGAAGCCTTTTGGCTGCGTGGCACCTCTCTTGTTCAACCATGGGGATAAACAAGGCCCAGCCCTCCTCTTGGGTTCAACCACCAAATCAAAACCAGAGCTCAGAAGAGCTGTTCTCAACTGCCAGTTGCCGGAGCTGGCTGCAGCAAGTGTCTGCTGCAAACAGTAAGCCCATGTGGGCAGAGCAGCAGCTCCTCCTGCAAGCCTTCAGTGAGGCAACCATGGTTTTTTTTCATTTTGACACCTCTCACCTTACCAAGGGCGTTACATCTCTGCACTGTTGCAGAATTAGCTCAACCCTGCACCAACCATTTCCGAGCAGAGCAGTGACCCATCGCAGGGCTCTGCAATCTGTGCTCATCTCCCACCCCTCCTCCAGGGCAAAGCACATGTATGTGCTAGTGTTTGCTGCCACAGGGGTAAGGGCTGTCTGAGAACTGCTTTTGTGGTCACAGAGAGGGAATAACAGGCAGGGACATGCACCAGAGCATCCTCATGAAGCCTACAGCAGAGCCAAATGAGCCTAAGGACCTGGTACAGCAGAGGCTCCCTGGGAGCTTGTGCCCACCCCATGAGATGACCATCCCTGCAGCCACAGGGACCAGCCAGTGTTCTACTTACATCCCTCCGATTGCACTCTTTTCCTGTGCACTTACTAGTCCCACACAGACCACTTAGGGGCTGAACACTGATCACTCATTAGGCATTGTCCGGTTTACCTGAGACATCCCCCAGATTTTCCCCATACAGTTGGATCCTTGGTGGGGATGTGGAGGCAACTCCCAAAGCCCAGGACAGCAGTACCACCAGCCTTTCCTTTTAATCTGCACTGCAGGTGCCTCAGGTCACCACTGGTTTCCTAGGAGGAGCAGAGGGAACATAAGCTTGAAACTTGCTAAAAAACACTTTGGCAGCAGGAAAGAGAGACAGTTTGCTTCTAGAGATCACCCAGGAGAGATGCAATATAGCCTATATATACATATCATTCTACAGAAGAGAGCAAACACTCATCTCTTCTCTCTCTCCCCCAGGTACGGCCATAGGTCTTCAAGGCCCTGGAATTAGCTTTGTGCCCTTCAAGAGGTTTGGCAGTCTGTAGCACATGTGGTCAAGCACTTCCACAGCATCAGCAAAGGGAGGTTGCTACTTCCCAAAGCTGACTGCCCTCACCCACCTCCTCCCCCCCACCCCTAAACTAGTTAGGGGATGACTCTGTAGTCATTACTTGCTGCTCCTGTCTCTTCTCATACCCACAGCAGGGCTCTGGAGTAAGGAAAGGTAGGTCAGCAATAGCTGCTTCACACTTTGAGGAAACACTCAGATTTTTCTGTACCTGGCAAATCACAAGATAATGCAGAAAATAAATAAAACATTAAAAAACCAAAACAAAGCTCTTATCTCAACTACACTGTTCTTATCTGCTTGGATTTCCCTTTTTACCCTACAGCTTCAGGGCAGACAAGTCCACAAGCAAAGAGAAGTTATTCTAAAATGCCAGTTTTACCCCCAGCATCACTCCAACCCTCCCCACACAGGCAACTCTCACAGGCATTAAACAGCATCTTTGAAAAGCATCATTCTCCAAGAAGGTAGCCACAGGCCCCCTACCCTGGCTGCTCTCAAGCCAAGTAAACTTGATTACACCTCCTAAATTACTGCTATGCTATTTCTCCTCTGAAAATTGTAACAGTTTCACCCCAAGATGCACACCCACCACCTTCCAAACCACCACACCCTGCCACGTCCCCAGCCAAACACACACCCCCCACCCAAGACACACAGATCCCAGTCACTTACTAGCAGCACCCCTCTGCAGTAGGCAAGAAGGAAGAACCTTGTAGTTGTGGTGTTTTAATTCATTTAATAGACCTGAAGGAGAGGTGTGAGCTCCCACTTCATTCCCAGGTCCCACACCCCCCACCTGCCCCACTCCTGCAAGCAAATGTCAGCAGAGCCAGGGACAGCAGTGCTCTCCATCAGCAGCACCTTCTCCCCACATCACTGGTGACTATAGAGCAACATTAAAATGGCAGGGCCATTGTGGTAAGCTTAGGCCAAAATTTTCTCCACAAAAAGTTCACTTAGTCCTAGCTACAGTTTATACCAGCTCAACAAGCTAAGTGAACTCTTCTGGCAAAGTCTTGTGTGGCACTTTAACTGGAGCATTTCAGCTCTCACTCATCCCACCGACTCAACAGCTGCAATGGCTTAAGGCACAAACAGGTGCACCTGCTCTGTGCAACCACTCCACAACTTGGAGACGTTTGCTTCCAAAGCAGGGGGAGTGTGTCCTTGTCCCTTAGCTACTCCTGGTTGGCCCTGTAGCACCAGCCAGACTCCTTGCAGGGTGGTTAACTGCTGGAGGTGAGAAACAGGAGAAGCCAAGAGACAAAAATCCTGCTGGAGGGGTCAGATAAGGTGGGTCCCTAGGGAAAGCAAGGCTTCTTCAGCTTCTGTAATGAGGCCATTTGTCAGAGCTCTTCATCTGTGCGAAAATGCCACCAAAGAAACCCCAGGCTCCATGCCCTGACTGACATTACTGCTCTGGCAAAAGCTTCCAGGGTGGAGTTTACCCAACTCATCAATTTTCATTTTTGAGTTTGACAAGATAAAGAGCTAATGTGTGATTTGTGCCAACTGAACTCAATGCAGCAAACTCTGTCCATCCATCTGTCCTTCTCTGGAAGGGCAAGGTTTAACCTCACAGCACAGCTGCCAAAGAGCCATTCATTATGAACTGCATAAACCGAGCCATTCTCACCATTGATCTCCCTGGTGTTTGTCAGGTGACCTCCCCTGTAAGTGGAAAAGGCCCCCAGGAGAGTTTGGCTCTTGCAGGGAGCCCATCCTGCCAAGCCTCTCTCTGCTGTGATGGGCAACCCCTATTTGTCAGGAGGATTACAGACTGGCTGCTCTGCAGGTTTGCACTTATGAGCCTCCTCTCCTTTCAGGATCAGAAGCCAAGATAACTTTCCCACTCTTGCATTTAAAGCAAAGCCTCTACCAGGCTTTATGGCTTTGGTATTCAAACCCCTGATGCAATCATCAGCACATTCTGAGGAGGTGCTGGAGATCCCCATGCTCCTTACAGAGTCTGGGGCTGCAGAATCTTTACAAAATGCCACTCATCGGCAGAGCTCAAACCCCTGAGATACAATGCAGTGCTGGTGGGGGATGTCACCTAGCCAGGTCAGGAGCTGGGGACAGCGTTGTGATCTCCTTCAAGGAGTTTGCTTTCCAAGAATCTAAGAAACAGAATTCATAAATGAAATTCAAACATTCAGGCCATCAACCTTTCCAAGGAGCTATTTACACCCCATCAGGCAGGGTGCAGAGAGCATTTTGTGTTGGCCCTGCTCCCCATGGTGTATTTGGGGCATTTGCACTTTTTGGTTGGAAACACTCCTCTTTAGTTCTTACAGGCACCGCATTCACAGTGCAAGATCCATTTGCTCCTTGATTGTTGTGTCTCCTCAGCATTATCTTTGGTCCCTCTTTTCATAGACTGGAAGTGAAGACACTTTTTCCACAGCAGACAATGGAGAAGGGTCCTGTAGAGAACTCCAGGGAGGACCACATAATGTTACTGTGAAAATGTGGTCTGGATGAGTTTTACTGCCCACACAGCAGCATCCAGCCAAGGCCAAAGGCTGCAAGAAAAAATTGAACGTTATACCAGAGACACAAGTGCCACCAGGCTTGGTGGAACAATCATGTGTTTGTCCTTTGTATGAAAGAAGGAATTCAGTTTGGGCTGTGGTGAAGCCTGGAAAGCACAGTGGGGAGATTTAATGGGAGTTTAATCACCGATTTTAATGGGATTTTCTAGAGGTCCCACGGGGCATAGGAATCATAGAAACATTTAGGTTGGAAAAGACCCTTAAGATCATCAAGTCCAACCATAAACCTAACACTGCCAAGTCCACCACTAAACCATGTCCCTAAGTGCCACACCTAAACGTCTTTTAATTCCCTTTAGGGATGCTGACTCCATCACTTCCCTGGTCAGCCTGTTCAACACTTTTAATGAAGACATTTTTCCTAAGATCCAACCTAAACCTCCCGTGGTTCAACTTGAGGCTGTTTCCTCTCATCCTATCACTTGTTACTTGGGAGAACAGACCGACCACAGCTCCTTGTTTTCATCACACTGGGCTATGGACTGGGGGAGCAGCTGCCTGCTTCCCTCAAACTACAGGAAAGTGGCATTAAAAAGGCCTGTGTACCGTTTCCAGCCTGCACACTTCAGAGGCTGCAGCCAGGTTCAGGTAACCCCAAGACCTGTCCAAACTGGTTCCCACTCCCTTGTGGGTTGTTGGGGCTGCAGAAGGAGCAAATGGCCCCATGCAGCTCCTGCAGCCCCTGCAGCCCCACCGCAGCCATGAGACAGGAGGAGCCAGATCTGCAGTCCTGCTAATGCTGCTCGTGAGCCCCAGCAGCCCCATGTTGTGGTTTGCACCCTCAGTTGAAAAAGCTGCAGCCACCTTGTCCATGCTCTTCGGCCAGACAGTGCCCCATTTGTGCTGCTCTCACTACAGATCAGGGGAATAGCCACATATTCCTGGCCCCAAAGGACTGCCACGTGCCTCCCCCTTTTTACTGCTTGGTGTCACGTGTCCACCAGCAAATTAAGTTCACTGCAGAAACACCATGTTTTGGAATTAGAAAAGTGAAGTCACGTCCACTTTGGTTACAGTCATTATTTAGGTAGCAATGTGACCTACCAGCTGTTACTCCACCCTAACAACCACTCCAGGTCAGACAAAGCCCTGTTGTGTTATACTAGGACTTTTATTGGCTGGTAGCAAATGCTTAGAGAAGGCCTGTATGAATCAAGTGAAGCATGGAGCCCAATAGCACATTAGGGACTTAGGGGCTGATGTTTGTAACAGTCACAGAAGGACCATCCACCAGGATCTTTCTTAATGCACTTCCCCAGCTCTAGGGAAGATGGCAGGTCAGTGGCTGGAGTAAGGAGATCGAGGCATTCATGCAGTTCTCCAACACGGAGTAACCTCAGGCTTCCAACTGCTCTTTCATGCCTCAGTTGACCACCTGGCAGTGGTGACCCTTCCCAGGTCCTCTGTGGGAATGGTGAGTCCTTGGGACAGCATGAAAGAGCCTGTGAGGGGGAAGGTGTTTCAGATATCAAAATGGCTATTGTTTTTCTCCATGAAAGATGAACAAATTTCATCAATAAAGGGTCAGCTTGGTACATGTGAAGACCAGGCTATTGTAACCTCCACTGCTCCTTTGAGGAATTTTTCTCCTGAAGAAGGAGCCGCCAGGCGAGTTCAGAGGGATTGCTCCTTCTGAAGGTGGAAAATGCCGGGCATTGTGTCCAGCCTCTGTTTGAAGTGGGAGAAAAGCAACTTTGAATAAGCTTTTTATGGGCCCCATGGCTCTGCTTGACCATAATGTCAGCTTGTAATTAGCAACAGATACCACTTCTGTCACTCCCGATGTTATCATCAGCTGTCTTGCGTTTCAAAGTGAGGAGAGGCATGTAAATTATGGGCAATTTGGTCTCTGAAATGGGCTTTATGGTTTTTTTTCTGCAGGGCAACTGGGAAGCTTGGAGTTTGTTACAGAGATAGCAGTTGAACTGGCAGAGAGAGGAGCAGGAGGGAAGCAATGTACATTACAGAGCTGCTACAGATCCTGGGGGGAAACACATATGGGCCAGCTCCCTGGTGAAGGCAGAGCTGAGTGGTAGGTCTCACAGGGGCTGTATATCTTGAGAAAAGAGGAGAGCAGGTTTGGAGGCAGCCACTGTCCTATATCTGAGACAGGGAGGGCTCTGCAAGGCTTCATTCACACACCGAGGTGGAGAGATGGAAGGGGAAGAGAAGAGCTTGCTGCTGGGTGGCCAACACAGCATTGTTTCCTACTCAACATATTGCAAGTGCTTTGGCTGACTAAGTGTGAGATGACCCAAGAACAACTGAGACATTATTTTCCCCATATAGACAGAAAATGTTGCCTTCAATTAAAATACAGTTTTGACAGTGAAGGAAACTCCTGCATTTCCCAAAACAGTTTTGATTTGGTTTTGTAAGAAAACAAAACAACTCATCATTTTGACCAAAAGCAACTTTAACTTATCTTAAAAAAAAAAAAAGAGAAATTTTGTTGTTGTTGTTGTTTTGTTTGGGTTGGGGTTTGTTTGTTTGTTTGTTTGTTTGTTTGTTTTTGGGTTTTTTTGTCGGGAGGCAAGTCTATTTCTTGCAGCAAGCCCAGTGAGTTTCCCACATCCGTTGGCACTGCTCTGTAGCCTAACAGATCCCACTGCCAGAGCACTGGACTGAGTATTTTATTTCATCTGTTGCTGTATGAATTACTGACTGTCCTGTTTCTGCCTTGCTTTGGCCTCCTGCAGAAGGAGTCACACCGGAGCTACTCTTTGCAAGGGCTCCCCAGGAAATGGGTTAAAGCAGAATTCGGCCCCACACTGACTCTGTGGTGTCAGGTTCTCCCCTTTTATTTGCTGGAGGAATTCAAGCATCACTCTACTGCTCAAATCTTTCTATCTACCACTGGCAAATAGCACAGCCAAAAAGGTTATCTGCCTTCAAACAGAAATAGCTTATGTTTAGAAAAGAATTAAATTTTGTTCCCTTTAGAGTTGCAACCACATCCTCAAAGCTGTTAACCTGAAAGTGAACTTCAGATAATAAAACTCTAACCTCACTGTTCAGAAGAGCTAGCAGTCAGCAGCTACCTTGTGTACTCTCCTGCTATCTGCCCCATCAATTGCTTGATAGCACAGCTTGTTTTCTTTTCCAAGGGAAGACAGCTACTAAATCTACGCTCCCCAACCCTCTCCTTAGCACTCTTGGGCTTCTCCACAGCTGCAATGCTTTTCCATCGTCCCTGCTCTCAGTTAAATAAACATTATGACACATACTGATTGCTTTAACAAACTTTACTGTTCCACGTCCTCGGCAAAGCACAGTTATCTTTTTACAGGGAACATTCCTTTCCTGTTGCTATGCCTACTTCAGCGCCATCCAGCACGATAGCCAAGACTGCTGAACTAACATGCAATTTCCAACGATTCCATTTTGCTCATCTTGAAATAGCTCAGAAGGGGTGCGGGGCCAGACCGCCAGCAGATGTGAGCTGTCAGAGCTCCTCTGCCTGCAGCCGAGCTCACGCAGTTTATCCCAGTTGAGGACCCAGCCGCGGCTGTCGCAGGGTGAATGTTGTCTTCTGAAAATGACCGAGAGCTAAAAGTGGGTGGGTGTAGGAAAAGAGAAAAGAGGGGTACGACTGCCAGCATAGCCAGGGAAGGCTGGTTTTATTCTCCCCGTAAGGCTGCATTTGGAGTTCTGTAATTTGCAAGTAAATTGCAGAATCCAAAAATATTTCTGGCAAATGGTATTTCACAACCATTCATCATCATCGTGCACAATTTCCTTCACATGACAACCTATGCTTTCAAACTTGCAAAGAGAGGGGAAACTGCCATTTGTTTTGGCCCAGCCGAAATAACACTTGGCCTGGGGACTGGGGGAGCCCTGATTGATCCCGTTGATAAGCTCCAGCAGACCAGCTCCTGCCAGGCAGGCACGGACACCTTGTGCTCCACACATAGCACAGAACAGTTTCATGAAGCGGGTATATTTCAGTTTCCCCCAACCAGCTTGTTTTTCACATCTGACTCAGCAGTGCTTATCATCCCCATGGCTGTGCCATATGGAAACCTAGAGATTTTAACAACAACGTCCCCTGAAGTCAGCGATTTCACCTTTTTCTGGGCTGTTTTTTGCTTTCCCTTGTGCAAACATTTTCTTCTCGATAAAGGACAGGTTGGTTCCTCAGATACTTCTCAAAGGTCTGATTACTTCTGTCTAGGAGAAACCCAGATGCAATAGCTCCAAAATGTATCTAGCATGCAGGACAAAGCAGCGAGAGGCCAGCAAAGACGAAGAGGATTTCTGGCAGCTGATCAATTGTAAAAGATAGTTCTTCCTCTAAGCATCAGCCAGAGTATTTTGGGGTCCACAGGACATGTGTGTGCACTGCCCTCACAGCATTCTAAATACTCCTGCACCTTCAATGCACCGCAAAACCAAACTATTTTCTCCTTGTTCCAACAGCATGGAGCAATATACAGGATCTAATTAAGGTTTCTTCCTTTAATCTTTCTATTTAGGCTTTTTCATGACTGAGCCACAATACATTGGACTAGTTGTGCTTGGGGGGAAGTACAAGGGTGTGAGCAGAGGAAAGGACTTGAAAGGAAGCAGATAAACCCCAGCCCAAGTCCCTCCTAGCCTGTTATCCGGTGGTGAGCACATTGCCAGACACAGAAGGGCTTGGGGCAGCCATGCAAGGGTTGGGGACAGCCTCTTTTCCTGGGCCTGGCCAACACTCACCCCTTATTGGGGAATTCACCACCTTGTCCCACCTCTCTCCCAACAAGCTCTGTGCACAGAGCTATGTCCATCTCATGGATCCAGGAGCACTGAGAGGAGGTATCCTAAGGGATCCTACTGGGGATAAGCTAGGGGGGTCATCCTGGGATAAACAAAGCACTTGGGGAAGAGACTTCTGCCCATTCTCCTCCCAAATGGGGTTGTGGACAATGGCTCACTGGAGACCTTCCGCCTACCCTGCCCTGAGATGTATGGCCACAGCAGCTGATTTCTTCCATAGACAAACCCAGCAGCATCAAGAGATCCTTATGCTGGCAGCACACCAAAGACTCATCTCCAGCCACGGCAACAAAGCCAGTGCAGCACTCAAAGCCTGCTCTGCTCAGGAAGCAAAGAAATCGGAGAGCTGGATGGGCCCAAACCCAGATGGAGAGAGACAGGCACGTGAATGGAGGAAATTATTCAAGATCTGGAAACGTGAACAGCACAGGCTGCGTGTGCTGGGTCTTGAATTGGCCTCTCTCAATTACAAGTGGTTGGGGGTTTTTTTTGGGATGCAGACAGGGAATCTTGGAAATGTGTCAGGAGCAGGCTGGGTGCATGCACCAGATCCATGTAGAGAAAACCTCCTGGTCTGGAATGTCAGTTAAGTGTTTTCCCTTTTTTTTCCTTTTCACAGGTTATACAAACTGAAGTTTAAATGGCCACATTCCTGCAGTCATTTGCTTTTATTAAAGGAATAATGTATATACACATTACCAGCAAACCCTACACCTAGGAGATGTACTGTGGGCTATAATAGGATCAAACTGGATTTTCATGGAAAAATCATGTCCAAAGGATTTTCTGGTCCATCAGGACAACTTCTTTGTTGGAATTCCACTGCCCATTCCCACTGAACTGCAAACAGGTCAAGCCAGCAGCACTGGAAAAGTCTCCATTTCCCACAGGACAAGAAGATGAAATTTCTGAATTCACCCCTGAGCTGGCTCTACATTCAACACACAGGAAGGTCTAGATCTGCCCATCTGGGAAATTAATCTCTTCCAGACGAGCCTCAAACCTGGTCCTGGAGGCAAACACACCTCTCTGCCCCTGTGTCCTCTGGCCATGGATTGGAAACACCACCTAAATTAGTGGGAGGGGAGTCTGCTTTCCTGTTTGTGCAAGAGCTGACTGCTCTGAAGGTTTGCCAGTGGTGGGGCTGAGTTTAAGAAGAATAAAATACTGGTGAGATGAAGGGGCGCATCAGTGAAGGTCAGTGAGTACTTTGGATTAAAATTTTTCCCCAGATTTATGTGAGGTTTGCATTGTCTAGCTTGCTTTTGCTGAGTGATTTCTTGCATTCCTGTGGTACAAGAAGCCAAATTCATCCTTGCTCTAAATCCATTTATTCCTCCTGCAATTCATTTTGCTCTTGCATTTCAAAGAGCAATGATGGCAGAGCACCTATGAAGCTCTGTGAGGCACAAAGGAGTTGCACCTGCTACAGCAGCATAACCATAAACACAATTTATGCCCTCTGAGCTGTGGGTGTTTTACCTTTGGGTTCAAGCAGGCTCAAGATTTGAGCCTGCTTCATAGTTCTTTTCTTTCAGGGGAAAAGGAAGAAGTATCAAAAATCATACCAACATTTCCAAATGCACCTATTCCCTACATCTTTTTAGGAAAAAAAGCATGGTCAATCTTCACACATCTCCAGATGTGCAAGAACAAGAATAGTTTGGTGAAGGAGACAAGAAATCAGCAAAACTTACACCAAGATTGAGCAACAGATGAGATCCTGTCTCTGAAGAAATGATATTATGAATCTGGTGAGGAGAAGGAACAGACTGTTTGTTGGCTTTTCTATCTAGGAAGTAGCAACCTGCCAGAAGTCTCCTGTAAATGAACGTCCTGGAAGAGAGTAGCACAATCTGTCAAAGGGAAGATCTGGTGCTAACCAACACCATCAACAACTGTTGACAGATGATCCTTCCCTAGACTGCTGGGTCTGGAGAATTTCTGAGGAGTGAACAACTTCTGTCCATTACAGAGGCTCTTGCAAAATTCCTACAAAATCCCCGCTCAGACTCAGCTCTTCCAGAAACAATTTAATAACTTCAGAATAACAAGCAAATATCTAAATAATCCCTTTTGATCCTGGGCCCAATGAGGGGATGGTGTGAGGATTCCAAGAACCCAGATGTGTGGAGGGTAGGTAGAAAGACACTTCTGGAACCATTGCTTTCCTTGAATGATTCCTTTCCCCTTGGCCAACACCAACACTACAGTCCCACCAGCTGGGACCTCAAGGCTGGGGTCACCACTCCTGTCCTTTCCCCTGCAGCAGCCACTTTCCTGGGTATGGGTCAGGGAGCTAAACTGCTCTGCAGTCTTCAGATGGCTTCATACTTTGGTAAAGAAAGTGGTTTCACCCCTATTGACTTGCAATGGTGGGAATGGGGCTAACACACTCTTGCACACCAACACCTGGAGCCACAGACCAGAGTCAGATAGGGAGGTGGTCTGCTGGAGAGCTGCCCTGTGGATAAGAATTTGGGAGTCCTGGTAGACAAGAAGTTCTCCATGGAACAGCAGTGTGCCCTTGTGGCCAGGAAGGCCAATGGTATC
>JANIJG010006945.1:36936-51659 GCA_024611175.1 Megaceryle torquata | reverse complement strand
TGTGCTGGATTGTATCACCCTGCTCTGGCAGGGGGGTTGCACTCGAAGATCTCCAAGGTCCCTTCCAACCCCTGACATCCTGTGATACCTGTGAGTCATATACCCATTTAGAGTGCCAGGTATGTGTGTGCTCACCCCCGCCTGTTCCAGTTGTAGAAATCACTGCCCCCTCTAATGCATCATTTCTTCTTGTTTGTGTCATCACCCTTTCCCCAACATATGAAGTCTATTTCTATCATTTCCTATACCTAATAATTTCCTCCAGTTTAACTCAGAATGGGTTAGGAAAAAATGTAACAAAGCAGTCAGTTAGAGGTAGTGACTCACATAAGGTGGTCATGGAGAGCAGAGGGGATGAGCTAGTCATAGCTGCTTCTGCTAGAGCCAAGCAATGGCACAGGGACATGGACCAGCTGGGGAATTTGGCTTTGCAGAGAAAGAAATTGCCCAACAGGATTGTAATGGCAGTACCATTTCTATGTGGTATGACCTTGAGCACAGTAGAAATCCCTGTGACAGGACAAGAACATTCAAGAAACATTCAGTTCTTACTCTGGCCCACGTCCCTTTGCTCCACAGGGGCAGGTCAAAGCCTTCAGTGATCCCACAGAGTCTGGCACCTCCACACACCTCAGGGCCATGCTCCGGAGGCACAGGTTGGATCCCAACAATATCTCAGGTCACACCAGGTGGGAATGTAGCCAGATCTGGCTCATATGGCTCATGTGCACTGTGAGCTAGAGCATCATAAAACAAATGCCTTCACTTACCTGCAAATTACAAATTCCCCCATATTTATTTTTTCTCACTCCAGCCCATATCTGCTGCACCAGTATACCCAGTAGCTGGTTGTTATGGCCACTCCACAGTAAGAGGACACACTCTGGGCAGCTGGGAGGACCATGATGGGTTGTCATATCTATTTTTCCTTCTCTTCCTTCTTCCCTAGTCCATGGATGCCCAAATGAGATTTCAATGACGTACCTCTTTCTAAGAGGAGAGATTCATACCTCAAGCAGGAGGCACAGAGCATGTAAAAGCCTATACCTTTTCCAAAATCAGCATGGGTTTTGCTGGGAGGCTCCCCTTCTTATGAGCCCTCTCTTTTAAAAGATCTCATACAAGAAAGTTGTCATTCAGTTACATGGTATTTTTATAAGTAAACAACTGCTGCTCAGAAACCAGCTCAAGTCCATCTGCAAAAGCCTGAAAAACACCAGATTCATGATTCCGGGAGACCATTATGTCTCAGGGCTCCCACCACCTGATCCAGTAGCAGATCTGGACTCATTTTCCAGCATGTTTTATTTAACTCCGGCCTCTCTCTTAGAGCTGCAGACTGCTTAGCCCTGAAGCAGCAAGTTTAATACCCCTTTCAGAATGTCATTAGCATTAACTATTTTTACTGCACATTCTTGTTATTCATGTAAGCGGATCCCCCTTTGGGCCTTGCTTCAGGCAATCCCTTGAGCCTTTGCTCAAGTGAACTCAGTGCACTCCAAGCTGCAGCAAAGGGCTCCTCCCAGATTTCCTGCACATGTGATGCTCACTTAGACTGTACTTCACAACTGGACCAGTGGGCACCCCTGATCCTGTCCTCATTGGAGGATCAGAGCATAACTGCACCAAGTTCCTGATGTTCCTGAGCTGGAGGTGAACCAAATGGGCATCGGCTCCAGCATGGGCAGACAGGAGCCGAGCATCACCATGATGACACGCACCCACTGTGGCCAGCAGCTCTGAGCATGTGACAAAGCAGACTCAGGGCAGATCCCCCTGTCCCAACACACTGCATCTGCAGGAGGGCTCCTTCCATCTCTGCTCCACCCATGCACATCACTCTGGGAGAGAGAAACCTTTTCTGATTTTGGGGTTTTTTTTCCATAAGGCAGCTTGCCAGCCTCTTCAGAAGTGCAAAACAGCCTGATTTAGATCTCAGGGTCCCACCTAGTTTTTGAATTATTTTTTTGGACTGAGCCAGATTCTTAATTTGGAAGGATGTTACCTGGTGGCTCTGGAGTGCAGGTCAATGCTAATGCATCGTTTCCTCTCATTAGATTTTCCCATTTGTTTTGCATTAGAAGCAATCCTAAGACCTATCTGCCAATCCTATACTTGTGATAGGAGAAAAGTCTTCTCCCAGGAAGAGCCTTTCACTCTGATAAGGGCATTTTTCCTCATCTGCTGTGAATGTCATGGCTGCAACATTCCCTTTTAGCATGCTGGGCTGTAGGTCTGTATTAGGCCAACAAAAATAATAAGTCCTAAAATGAAACCCTCCAGATGATCTTGGCAGAAACAACACGTCCATCACAAATGGAAATCACATTCGATATTCCACAATGGCAGGAAACTCACCTGGTTTTATTTAGTCTCCACACAGCTATGTGCTCCTGGCACTCCTCCAGCATATCTCTTTCAAGAGGGACGTTTTTTCTTTTAAACTCTCCGTTAGTGGCTGTCCTTTCTTATCTAAAGCACCCTGCATGTTTGATTTTCACCGAGGCCCTTTACTGATTTTTTTTTGTTTGTCTGCTGTAAAAAAATATAAGGGAACGCAGCAATTCATGCATTTACAGCTCTGTTCCCACAACAAGGTGCTTAAAATAAAGAAATTGGCTCAGGGTAATTGCTTGATATGAGAAAGATTATCCAGGCAATGAACATCTGTATCACAGCTACGGTTGATGGCTCTGAGTGTTGTATCATGTGCCAGCAGCTCTCTGCCAAAAAAAATACTTAAAAAAAAAAAAAACAACCCAACATATGCTTATATAAGACTTATCCAGTATGCAAAGAAGCTCATTAAAAAGAAAAAAATAATAATAAAAGAAATAAAAGGAGAAAAGACCAGAGTGTTGAAATAACACAGGAAATTGTGCAACCGATACCTGAACCTGAGCATTGCAGATCCTATCCAGAAACCTCACTATCTCACAAAGCTTTGATAAAATAAAACAAGTTATCCTTCTTTTCGAAACTGAACTTGTTGATACAGAGTCATATGGAGGTTTTGCATCAACATGGTCACTGCAGGCCACAGCAGCTGTAACATGGACCAAGTTTCATGTCATCCCCAGCATCTGGGCAGGGTAAATCTCCTCAGCTGCACTCTGCACATCATGAAAACCTCCAGGGCTCACACATCCAAGGGGCACATGAACACTGGATGTTCCTTTGCATGGGGTTGAATTGCCTCTGTGGCTTTTAGTGTGCAAGCAGCATGGATAAAAGGGAATGGAGCAACCGGTTTGGAATAAAGTCAGCCATGAATTTCTGCCAGAAAATTAAGCTGACCCAAAGAAAACTTGTTTCTGAGATAAGTTCAAGAACATTTCTCACCTTAGTATTTCCATGCTTGCATTTGATATACAGGAAGGTCTCATCCTCCCTCCACTTCTCCAGGAAGTCTGCTTTAGGTGCTATGCAATCCCCACTCTTCCTCCGTACAGGAGTTAACCTGGGACTCACAGAAATTCACTTGGGAACCTGAGGTAAAGCTTCAGAGCCCATAACCCCCATCGGTTAACAGGTGACGGTTACATGAGCTGCAAGTTCACTTCTCAGCACATGACAGGAGTGCGTGGTCAGGACTTGCCCAGGCATGGTACTGGAAGCTCAGCATCACAGCTTCAGACTTGTAATGGGAGATCCCCTTCCCACCTAGTGAAAAAAAGTAAAAGTTCTCAGGCTCAGATAAGCTCACCTGTCCTTTTTCTAGTGCTCAAGGAGGGCTGCTGACCAGGGAAGCTCTAGTTCAAAGTTTTGTTTTGGAAACGAGCTCATCCATCCCATGACTAACCGCCCTTGATAATGGTTTATATCTGCACTAAGGATCTGGACACCAACTGACAGCTGCAGCAGGAGGACAAAAGAAGGACCAGACATCTCTTTCTTGCCAACCAGTGGCATAGCAAGGGGAAGGACAGGACCAGAACAGTTGCCTTGTCCTGAGCAGAACATTCCTACCTGTCTCCTGAAAGAAGATATCTGCCTGCAGAATACTTTGATGGGAGATCCTTCAGTAGCAAGGTGTGAATAAGCCTTATGGCCTTGGCCTGGAAAGGTTGGATTTGATGTTCAGTGGAAGTGACAGGAGTTTTTACACTGGCTTCAACAAGCCAAAAGCTCACCGTTTGCATATAGTAAGCAATACATTTAGAGGTACACATGCCTCTGCCCTCACTCTGGTTTCTCACACACACACATACACTACGCACCCAACTGTTAGGTTGTCCTATCCCACTGATACGAAACCACAACCCTCTTTCCTCCTTACATCATGGCTGCCTCCCCATCAGCCTTAGTGATGAGGGAAACTACCCTCCTTTGGGCTGCAGAGCCCCAGAACTGCCTAAAACCAAATTAATAGCTTAATGACAGGAAGAGAAACACATCTCCACTGCACCTTCCCGGGCCCAAACCCATAGCACCTCACAGACAGCCCCACTGCAGGATCTGGTTGTGCCCTCTGGCCTGGTGGGACCTGAGCCCTGTGATCATGAAGGAGCCCTTTGTACCTCTGAATTGCTGTCAGCTTGTGAAACAAAGCTTCAACAGTCCCAAACTCCTTGATGCCCGAGAAAATGAGTGAGCAGAGGGGCTGGGAGAGTTCCCGAGCACGTCTCCGTGGGCAGAAGGAGGACTATCTAATCAGATGTGGATGAAGAACAAATAAAAAACAGCTGCTTTTCACCAGTGCTTCTCCCAGCTGGAAAAAAAAATGCATACACATACAAGAACAAGGGAAGAGGCACTGATGAGCTGTTAGCTGAATTTATTGCCAGCATCTGACCCACAGTGGGGTCTTTTTTTTTTTCTCCTTACTTTAATTTATGACCCAGTTTCTCATCATGTCATGACATCACCCAGGGAGATAGATTTCATAAACATGCACACACATTGCACTGGAAATGGGATAAACCCCCTAGACCATCCTGGGCTCCATGTAGCATCACCCCAGCAGCTGTCCCCAGGCACCCTCTCTTCTAAGAAATCACTTGGCATGGCCGTGACAGAGACACCCACCTCCCAAGTTTTAAAGGGCTGAAGGCAGCTTGGAGGGGATTTTTATACCACACCAGTCTAAAAGCAACATTGCACCCTTGTGTCCTCTTGCCCCACCCTAACTGCACTTTCCCTCCAAGGGAGCCAGACAGATCCACACTCAGAGATGATTTACACTGTTTTCTTTTGGCAGTAGAATATATCAAATCCTTCAGAGACTGGGTGGAACCAGAACTGCCTTCTCCATCACTCAGTCCAAGCTCAGACTGGAGAAGCCAGCGGTCAGCAGATGCATGACCAATGTGTTCCCTTGTCTGGCATCAGCCCAAGACCATCAGCACCCATGAAGCTGGTCCAGGAAGGAGCTCTTGGCATTCCTACACCTAACAAAGGCAAACTGACAGCAGATATCTTGTTCCAGAATGCTCTGATATTTGTTCGTTTGACTACAGCTTCCCTTAGTGAGAAATCAGGAACTATCCATCTCCACGATGGAAACCTCAGCTGAAAGGTCAGGGCCAGAGGAGCACGGGGCTTGAACTTCCCCTCTGCTCTCAGCAGTGGCAACACAAGCTGAAGCTTGGAGTTGTACGTCCAGCACATAACATTGTCAGTACAAGGGCAGTTCACTGTCAAACTGCTTTTGAAACCATTTCAGCCAAACTGGTGTGACAATGGATAGAAATCAGCCTTGAGACCAGCAGCAATAGTGCAGACGGGAGTTTTGGGGATTCAGGATGAATGACTCAGGCTACATTCCCCACAGCTTGCCCTAGCTTGAGTACTTGTAAAATCAATTAAAATTCAGGGAATGGGAAACAGGGAGGAAAATAAACATACCTGGTATGTGAAATATAGAGGGAGAAATATGGAAAGCTGGCCTTACTCTTTTGGAAAAAGGGTTTCATCAAGGAAGCAAGAAACTTACTTTCTGTTTTCACAAATAAATGTTCAGTATAGAGAGTGGAATGACAAGAACAAGAATATAAGCTCCAGAATGAACATGGGCCATTAGGAAACCCTTACTTTGTCCTTCTCATCTTCACAAGGTATCAGGAAGAAAAAGGAAAATAAGGGAAGAAACTAAGGCTAAAGAGCTGGCCCATAGTAGTAAAAAATGCAGGGCAGGCAGGGGATTACAGCTCAGATCCCCTGGGTGCTCCAGCTTCTCCTGATTCCTGGGAATCTCCAGATGAGGCCCACAGCATGGGTACAACCTCATTTCAGGAAAATGAGCCTTTTTAGAGCTCAAAAAGTGCTTTTGGGACATCAGCCTTTAAAAGAAGACACACATTAAATAGTAAAAGTGAATGTGACTCTAAATTGTCCTTTCATAAAGTTTATGATGAGCCCCAAATCTCAAATATCAGATCTGGTGATGTTACCTGCTCTGAAAATACAAAGCAGCCTTGGCATACCTCCTCCATTGCACTAGAGTCCTTAATGAAAACAGCTAATGAAGATCTGACCAGACCACTGGGATTTAAACTATTTTCTGACATGTCTTCTCTGAGGCTTCTAGCTTTCACTTCATTGTCTCATGCTTTGGACAGAAGTCATCTCTAACAGACACTGTACATGACCTCATCATTAAAATATACTTCCACCACAAATGGAACTTGTTAGCATTGGGTTTAAGTTCAAGTTGAACCTCGGACCTCCTGGCTCCACATTAAGATGCCTCGCAAGCCATTGAAGTTAAGGATGCCATGCAATGAGCCAAACCATCCTTCCTGCAACTCCAACATGGGCAATGGAGCTGGGCTAGAGGTTGTTCTCCTTCAATGATTTCAGCAGTTTAATGGAAATGCTTGTTATATGTAATCCTTACAAAAATAGTTGTGAGGTGAGGGGAAGGATATCAGAATGTAGAAAATCTCTATTTATGGATCTGCACCTAAGCTGCAGAACCTCCCACCTAGAAGGTGAGAAGGTGCCCACATCAAGGCAAAGAGCAGAAATGGAAAACAAGTTAGGAAGGGAAGACTTCTAAGACTTTTGGCCATAGAATGAGAGCAAGCAGGCTCAGCCTCTTCCACCTGATCCTTTTCTGAAATAGGATCTCATGCCTTCCTCCCATCAGGTCGATATCTAACCACACAAGTGACCCTATCTCACAGTATGCTGAAGATGAAGTCATTCCTTTCATGCACCCACCCTTCACAGCACTCAGAGTGAAAAAAGTCAGAGATCATCTTAGCCTCAGGAGACCACGGAACTGACTTGTCCAGATACCCAACTGTGCTTTCACTGGTCCACATTTCCTTCAGAACAGAAGCAGGGTGTGTTCTGGGACTGGACACCAACAGGGCCAGATGACCCCAAGCATAGAGCTCCTCAGGAATACAAGTTTTGTTATCTAGTTGTTTCATCCTTTTCTGTGCACCCAACCTAAAAATCCACCTACCCAACTGCTCAGCTCCAGACTGATATTCTCTGAAGACCCTGGGCTCTCTGCAGTGGATTTAACCCAGGAGTTCTGGGATAAACTCCCAGCGGAGAGGGAGCAGCCTCCTCCAGCCTGTTTGCTGGTTAGGATACTTCTTACTTACCAATGATCAAGAAGCTATTATATACTGAGGGGGGAGTGATTTGTCCCATATCGTTTGTGGCATTGCTTCAGTGGTTGGTGAGTCTGCCTTGTTATCACTGGCGAAGAATTTTACAGGCCACTGACAGACCTTCAAATGCAGCCATTCCTGTGTGGAAAATCCAATTTGCTTTGGAAGTCTCCTGACACAAGGCCTTGTCTTCATGCTCCCTTGGCAAACCATTTTCAGCCCATGTACTGGTTCATGACCCTGTAATTTAACGGACATCATTAAATTTTAGCAGAAGAATCCATCACGTTGAAGCAACCTCTAACAAGTGTGTGACCTAAAAGCGAGACCTAATATACTGGCATCTCCACACAAAGGGCTCCTTTTCTCTTAACATTTGGCTTATCTCCATGCCACTCCCAGGTCAAGTTCAGTAGTAGCCCTGACAGTCAATGCACCATTGAGCTGCTCCAGGAAAAGCAAATAACATCAATGCAAAAAATGTAAATGTGCGTTTCTTTGCAGCATCCCCTGCTGCCAAACAGATAACAAGTTTATGTAGACACAGGGAAAAAGATCCTATTTGAATAATTATTGTTTGCTTATAAATTAACCCACAGAACTGTGCCACATGCCATAAAACAATTTTACATTACATGGGCTTAAATGGTAGGACTGGTATAATAAACTCTATGTTGAGTCACCAAATTCCTCACATTCTTTGACTTCCCATTCTGTCTCAAATGTCAGATATCTCGCTGGGGTAACACAAGCGGTAGCAAGGGCCGGGGGTTTGCGTGGGTTTTAATTGTAAAAGCAACATTCTCACAGAGAACGACAAGGTTCATAACCCCATTCTGTGGCTTGAGCAGACTGGGGGAATTTCAAAGGCTTCTTGTCTTCCCAGTGGGTGTTTTGGGGTTTAAGGCCCCTCAGGTCTGGCTGAGGGTCTCAAAGCTGTGCAGCACCTATAACGCCAGGTCACTGAGTGTCTCTCTGCAGGCTACTGCCTTTTCATGAAAGCCCTGATGAGAATAGGTCTGAGCAAAACAGCCAGCCTGGGGAGCCTCCTCTGTTTGGGCCGCAAACCACCAAATCTTTGCAACAGCACGATGGCTACTCTCCATTCCCATTGCACCAGTCCAAAGTAAAGGCAGGGTGAGTATCACCTGGAGATTGTTCAGCTACATCCAGGCTTTATTTATAACTTCGGTATTTAAAGATTTTAAGATCCTGTGGATTCTCCTCTTCCTTTGCATCCTGGTGCAGTGGAATGCAGACCTGTGCTTGGTTATGTAGACATCATTTATGCTTTGTAGCTTCCATTTGGTTGCTCCTCTGTGTTCAGCTGAGCACCAGTGAAGATGATGCACCTTCTCTGCAGAGCCAAGGAAAACCTGTAGGCAATTTTGACATAACCTTTCTCACAAAAATGCAAGTTATGCTCAGATCTTGTCCATGTCCTTAAGCATGGATGCTTGGTAGAGGCAGCCCACAGGAACTCAAGAAAAGCCTGTGAGCCCAGAAATATCCTGTGATGTTCCAAGTACATGTATGTGCCTGGAAATTACCCAGAGCCAGCACAAAGATCTGTACTACCCTCCCCTTGTTCTGGAGTGCAGGTTTGGCCTGTGTCTAACTAACATGCTGATACAGGGGTAAAGCAGAGCTCAAGGCTGTGGCAGCAGACGTACAGCTTCGACATTTGCAAGTGAAGGGAAATCACAGGCAGTCCTGGCCCAGCAGCCGTTCTCCATCCAGCTCACAGCTCCAGAGGAAGCCCAGCAGCCCAGGGAGATTGGTGTGCACCTGCGAGCCTCTTCATCTCAACTACATGGCCCCATGCCTGCAGTTTTCCAATGCTGACAGAAAGAGGTTGGGGGTGAAAATCAAGCTGGGTGGTTACAACAGGATCTATTACATTCCTCCCAGGATCTCTCTGGCACGAGCCTGCTGTGCTTGTCCAAGTGGTCTGTGCTTTAGCCCATCTGGCAGGAGCTGGGCTGAGGAGGAAAGGGACCTGGCACCCTGCAGCCACAGAAAATTCAAAAAATGTTGGGGGGGGGAGGGGGGCAGCCAGCAAGGTTCTCTTTTTCCTCTACCTCCTATTTTATGTGAGTAGGATGAGGAGGGAGGGCTGCACTCACCAGAGCCACTCCAAGAGACCCCCTCTGTGGTCCACCTCATTGCGGTCCACCCCACATGCCCCAATGGCAGCAACATCCAGAACCAAGCAAGCCCCACACCCCATGCTCATTTAAACAAGCCTAGAAAAAACACAAATGAAGCCCATGGATTTATCATCTAAGGTCTCTTCCCATCTATGACCAACAGAAAACATCTGTAGGGGAAATAAACTGCTCATTTACTATCTGAAATGTCAATGAAGCCCAAGGGAAAAGGAACTAAATGCAGCAATTACCCAGGGCTCCTATAGCCCTTTGCAATAATCAAATATAGACAATTTGCACGGAGTCCTTTTTGTGCTGACTCCGGGTACAGAACAGAAAGATCACAAAGGAAAACCACCCCCAACCCAACAGTCTTCTTTTTTATTTTTTTTCTTCAAAACTAGGAGCTGAGGCTGACTAACCCCTCAAATGAAAACAGCCAGACAGAAGGGCAGGAGCTTTAAAAATTTAATCCTTTCAGACAAATGCAAAATACTTGTGTTTCAGCTGGAGAATGAATCAGACAATTCCCAGCAATCCCCAGTTTAATAACGGCAAAAGCTGGGTGCAGTGGATAAAGCTTTCTCCCCTCCATCTACCTGCTGAATCCATCTCCGGTTTTTGAGGTTGATTCAGGGCTGGTCGGGGCAGCATTAACTCAAACCTAAACAGCCTGCTCCCATCATCAACGGGGGAGCCATGGGGTCAACTGGAAACCAGAGAAAATCTGTTTAGTCATTTCTGAAGGCAAAGAAAACTGTGATGATATCACTTACTCGCACAGACGCTCAGTTGGCAGTTCACTGCTAAAGCACCTGGTCCTGCTGCCTCAATAAAGCAATCAGAGCTGCTTTGGTGAGCTGTAAGTGAGCCTCTTACACTTTATTAACCAAAACCATGGGCTTCTTTTTAGAAATCCCAGCAAAACTGATGCGCAGGGACATGGGTGCAAGTGGGATCATGTGAGGCTGGGCTCAGCCCCAACACAGTGGAGCTCAACTCTCCTTCATCCTCACAGGGTGTTTTGGGGAGCTGCTCACACCCATCCCAAGGACAACACACACCCCACACGCCCCCATCTGCATCAGGGATATTTGTGGTGGAGGAACAGCCTCATCATCCAGCTGCCTCTTGTCAAGTCCAGTGAGCTCCCCTGGCTCCCAGGCCAGTGCTGACCACCCACCCCTGCACAGGGCAGCCCACCTGAGTGGTAACTGTGCTGCAGCCGTGGTGTCTGGGTGCAGAGAGAGGACACAGCCCCCAAAAGCTCCTGTGAAGCTTTGGATGGCCACCAGTGTGCCAAAGGTGTCAGGAAACTTCATGCTATGAAAAAGCTGCATCCCACTGCTCCCAGGGACCAGTGCCCCTTGTTGGAGAAGCATCTCAAACCCATAGTCCCAAGAAGATCTGGCCTTCCAGCAAAAGGGCCTGGCTACCCCATTGCAGGCAAAGGCAGGGTGGGAAAGTGTGGAACAGGATTGTGGGGACCACATGACATAGACAGAGCCACACTTGCCTGACAGGGTGCCCACCAGAAACATTGTGATGCTCTGCTCCTACAAACCAAATACCTCATGGCTTCTGCAACTTCTGAGTGTCAAGGGAAAAGCTTCCTGCACTAGGGAGCTTCCTGCCTGCCCTTCCCTGGGGCTTTTACTGACTGAGAAGGCAACAAATAAAACCACTTTAAAGCAAAGCCAGCCTCTGCTTGAGCCAAGGGACAGAGGAGCCAAAGGCCACCAGCACCCAAAAGCACCACGTGCACCATGCAGTCACCATCAGTTCTCATGCTTCAGTTGCACCTGCAGGTATGAGCTGAGCTGAGGGCCCTAGTGCAGCATGCCCAGGGCCAGCAGCACCATGCTCAATGGCGTCTGCACTAAATAAACAGGATAAATAGAGGGGAAGGGAGGCTCAGAGAGAGGAAGCAACTTGTCCCCGAGTCACCGACAGCTAGAAACAGATTGCAGGGCTCCTCCTCCAGACCTGCTCTGCTTCTCTGCCTGGGAAAGTTATTCTGTGCCTGTATCACCTTCTCCCAAGCTCTTCCCCCAGCACTGTTTTACTCCCCCCCTCCTCCCCAATACTGAAGTATTTAAGCAGTAAGCCCAGGGTTGGTGGTCCAGTAAGAAATGCAAGCAGGGAGGCAACCCCTCTCCTGAGACCAGACTAGGTGGCCTTTTTTTAGTTCATGAGGAATTCAATGGGGGAAAAAAGAAAATAAAAAGAGGAAGAAAAAAAAAATCTGTATCCTAAGCTCTTTTTTATTTTTTCAGCAACTGCAATTGTTTCTGTTTCCTAATAAATCATGTAGGCCAGGGGCGACCAATCTGCACAGCATTATTATTGTCTCAATACATTTGTTGAAAGGAAAATAATGCTGTGGCTTTGCTGGAGCAGACAGGATCTGCTTTTCCAAAAGGTTTGTTGATATTAGCCTACAATGTTGTAGGGCTCCATGTATACTCTGGACTGAAAGGGCTTTGCTGCATTCCCATCTCTAAGATACAGAAAGTCACCAAACCCAAATATTACTCTGAGCAGCTGAGACCTCAAAAGGTCTTTCTTTATTTTCCTCCACACTGTTTCCCATTAACTCTTCAGCAGCATTTATATGCATTAAACCTACAGAGGCCAGCAGCTGAGCTCAGCTCTGGGCTGAACTCTCACATCCATCTAAACAACAGCAACATTTTGCAACACACAGGATTTACTCTGACAGATTTTCCCGTGGACGTCCACTGGAGCAGGGCAAGTGTCTTCTGCTCAGGGGCCAACCAGTGGAAGCCCAGGCTCTATTTTGTGGATAAACATCAGAATTTGGTACATGCTGGCCCATGTATCAACAAGTTACTGTTATCATACCTCCCTAGACATAGCTTCTCATCCTTCCTCAGACTGGGTATCCCTAAGGAGCTGTGGGCTCTGCTCCCCACCTGCCCAGACCTTTGCAGCTCCCCATAGCCACAAGCAGCATCAGCACCCCGGGGACAGCATGGACAGGCCATGTGCTTAAAACCACAGGGTTTAAGCAGACCCACATCATATGTCAGACCAGAACAGGGGCCACCAGCACTCCTATGCTGGCCCTTGGTGTCTCCAAGAGAAACAGACCATTGGATTGAGTACAGAGATCAGTGCTCACAGGTCAATGGTATGACCATTCCCCTGTCTTTTCATGCTCCACTTGTGTTATTGCCTACTTCTGAACGAGTATCAGAGAGCCTGAATTTTTGTGACCTGGTTTTTTCTTTTCTTAGCTCATGGAAATCATAAGAGCTCTCCAGCACAACCTCCAGCCTCCTGGAGGAGGCTCCAGCCAGGGCAAATCAAGGGCAGCTGCAGCTCACAGAGGGACAAGGATGTTCTCATCCCATCATCAAAAGCAGCCACAACACAAAGGCTGTGGGATGCCTCAACACAGACCCTCTAGGCTGACCTTGTGGCACTTTTGAATCGGGCTACCTGAACCACAGGGGTCCCATAAGAAAAAATGAAGCACCTGAGTTATGCTCACCCCCAGCCTCATCTGCCAAGAATGGCCAAGTTGTCCTGAAAATCAGGGCAAATGATGTCAAGGGAGTCCTGAAAGGCTCCCCACAGGGAGCACAGGCAGGGTACATCAGCTCCAGTGCACCCATTCACATCCACAGCAGACTAATCCCAGTCTGCAGACATGGAAATAAGGGAAACACCAAGACAAACAACAGGGATTGCTGCCCCTGCCCCACTCAGAGGTGCAGCCCAAGCAACACATGCAAACTATGGCAATCATGGACCAGCTCTATAGCCAGTAAACACAGCAGGTAAAATTTGTCCCCAGATATTGCCAAGTGTCACATATTCTGATGCCTATGGCTCTGAGGGAAACAATAGTTTAATTCTGGATACTAAGCTAAGGCTGCAGTGCCGTTGGAAGTTCAACAAGAAGTGTAGAGGGGGTTTTCCACCCAGCTTCACTTCTGCTGCCTCTGCAGCAGTTCCCCAAAACCAGGCTGCTTACACAGGGCTTGCTTAACATCATTGCCCATTCCCTGCTCTCAGAGGGCCCTGTGTCACAAAGGGGGAAGCAAAAGGTATTGTGGTATCAGAAGGGAGATAAGGCAGCAAGCCAAAACAACCCTGCAAAGATGGGCAGACAAGGTTGGCCTGACTCATGGACTGAACCCCTCCCCTTCTGGAGGTCTTCAGAAACAGTGGAAAAAAACTAAGTGGAATAAAGGCCAAGATTTAGCTTCAGGTTTAGCTACTTTTAAAGGTCTCTTAAGCATGATTAATACACATAGTAGTTCCTCTCTGTTTACACCCATGGCATTTGCATTTGTGAGTCAGCAGAGTCCTCTCAGTGCAAAGGGGCGATTGAACTAGACAAGCCCAGCCAGAGCCACATCCCCATGGACCATGGGGGTCACTCACTGTCTGAAGTGAGTCAGTGCCAGACCCCACCCAGATCTTCCTTGTCCAAAATCCACCACTCAAACCCATCTCCCCAGTATCATAGAATCATTTTGGTTGGAAGAGACCTTTAAGATTATCAAGTCCAATTGTTAATCCATCACTGCCAGGTCACCACTAAACCATGTCACTCAGAAACACATCTCCACAGCTTTGAAACCCCTCCAGAGATGGGGACTCCACCACTGCCCTGGGTGGCCTGGGCCAGGCCTTGAGGACCCTTGTGAGGGAGAAATTGTTCCTTGTGTCCAGCCTAAACCTCCCATGGTGCAATTCAAGGCCATTTCATCTTGTCCTATCACTTGCTACTTGGGAGAAGACACTGACCCTCACCTTGCTACAACCTCTTTTCAGATGTTGCAGAGAGCAACAAGGTCTCCCAGTCCAGCATTCAGGGCTGGGACTTCCCTGTGTCCCCTTAAGCATCAAGAAAAGTTCAGCACTGTGTTACTAGCAAGAAGCAGGCACAGATTAAAACATCCCCTGGAGTATTAAAAAAAACTGTTGCAGAGTAGCAGCATTGGGGGGGGGGGGGGGGGAGCAATATATG
>JANIJG010006945.1:12929-36926 GCA_024611175.1 Megaceryle torquata | reverse complement strand
GCGATGATAAGCAACGAAACTGTTGATAAGAAGAAAAAGAACGATGCAAGACACTTGAATTGTATCAAAGCGCAAGGTGGTGATAAGTGTGCATGTGGGGGGGGAGGGAGGGGTCGGGCAAATTTTGAAAGCAATTTTTTCCACCCTAGAAAAGATACAACCTCATTTTGCATTTGCAGCACGGTAATTGACAAATAAGATTTCTCCAGAATAAGCAGATTAAGAACAACCCAGGTGTGGTAACACTGCATAGTCAGAAGGAAAAAAACCCGGGGCAAGGCAAGCTTGACTTAGCTACCCCAGCCATCTTTCTGCAAGGCTCTGGCTGCTGCAGCAGCAGCTCATTGTTATGCGGTCCGAGCCCTTTGTAACAATCTGTGTCCACGCTGAAAGCTGTCCCTGGGCTGTGTCCGTGCCTGAATTTCATTCTCCTGTCAGCCGACGATGCACAGGCAAACTGTACAACCAGCACACTGCCGTCGCCATCTGACCAACAGCTCCCGTGCGAAGCGTTGACACGTCTCCAAGAAGCTCCACCACCCAGATCATAATGAAAGATGTGTTTGTTTGTGTCTCATTCGAGTCCTTTCTAAAAACCACAATGTAATTCAGCTCCAGGGCAGGCTCCAGCATGGCGACAGCACAAGAGCAGTGTTGACGGTGCCCAAGACCCTCCCACACAGCTCCCTTTAAAAACACAACTCTAGGCTGAGGCAATTGAACTGATTTTTTATTATTATTATTTTTTCCTCTCCAGGCAAACAAAGTCTCTGCACAAACCAGTCTGACTCTGACTGGATTTGGTGCTTCCCAAAGGAACTGGAGAAACCGGTCGGTGATGGGGCAACCCCTCCACAACCACCACAGTCTTGGATAGGCACCTGTCCCAGCTCCCTACACCTGCAGAGGTGGCAGTGGCATCCATGCTGCCTCATCCACCCTCTTCCTCGGGTCTTCCCTTTCAAAAACAAATTTCATCAGGTTTCCATGCAGGGCAATAACCACTGCATGGGGCAGCAGGGCTCTCCTTCAAGCTTGGCCCAAAACTCTTCTCCCTTAGCTTATTTTAAGTGGGATAAATATGTTTATCATGGGAGTGGTGAGGACCAGGCAGGATTCAGCCTCACAGCTCCAGGCTCCCACTCACAGAAGAGCCCATGGGGCTGATGGAAGCATCAGGAAGGACTCATCAACCATTCAGGGCAACCTGGAATTGGCAGCAAAGCTGCTGGGGTCAGCTGCTGGGATCCCATGTCATCCCAGACTTCAGGCTAAGAAATTGCCTCTTTCCCAAAGTGCGTCTCTCCAGGAGCCACATGAGAGGCAGCATCCCCAGGGGGGATCCCCACTTCCACAACCCCAACTTTCTAATGCCGCAGGACAGGTGGGAGAACTGTCTCTGTGCTCCCCAGCACACCAGCACATGCCACTGCCCGTGAGCAACACGCTGCTACGGGTCCTGGAGGTGAGACCTGCTGCAAAGGAGACAGAGCAGGGAGCCTCACCCAGCACCCCACGCACTGCTGTTACTGGGAGATCCTTCCAGCAGATTAGACACACAAGCTGATCCTCATTACACGCACAAGATGTTCCACACATCACAGCTCAGCACTTAAAACTATGTGTCCACCAGCTGCACATGGCAGAGCCAAAGCTTAGGCATTCCAGGTACTGTAAGCCCAACATGGCCCTGCTCCCAGCAGGAGACAGGACCTCACCTCTGTGGTGTGTTTTTCAACCCAGAAACTCACCAATGCCTCACCCAGCCTCCTCCGTAGTAGTTTTGTCCTGACATATGCATGACTAATACTATGAAAAAACACTCCAGTGAGACTCTGCCAGCCAAAAGAACCTCCATGCCCCAATTCACCCCCCACAATGGGGGACACACAGCAGCAAGAGCAGCATTGCTGCAACACACATTTGCCCCAGTGATTAGTCCCAACTGGACAGCACATGCTCCCCAGCAAGACTGCAAAACATACATCCAGAAGCAACCTTTAAGCTTTTACCCAAGTTCTTGGCTGTTACCCCAAAATATCCAAGATGTGACTCTCCCAAAACCAACTAACCTCTCACTCCTGCTGCACTACTATGGCCTCTGAGCCCCAAGAGATGCCCCTGGTTTTCAGAGAAGCCAGTAAAAGGCAAAGCAGCTGAGTCAGCACCCAGCTCTGGGGAGAAAGCCCTGAGTCAGCTCTGCTGCAAGTACAAGCCAACACTTCTCTCCCTCTCAGCACTCCTGGCAGCCTCATCCTTGCCCTGGCAGCACTGCGTCAGCCTGTACACAGAGCACATGGGTGAGGCTTTGCAGGCTGAGACCTTGAACGCAGGAGCAGCCCATCACTGTCCACAGCTCAGTCTCTTAACTCCATGCAAGGACCTAGGGGTCACCCACAAACCTTCTGGAAAAGCTCGCAGCAACACACACCATCAGTAGCACAGAGAAAGGCTGAGAAGGACGGCTGGGAACCAGGATATATATCATCCATGTCCTACAGTAGCCTCAGATCAACATGCTTCAGCTGACAAAAAAAGGCAAATGCTATGAGGAGGCCCCAGCTGACCCAGTGCTCTCATTGCTGTGCTTCATAGCCATGAACAGACAGACTCAACCTTCCTAAGAACTGCTTGCCCATCTCTTCAAAACCTTCCCTATGAGCTGGGCCCCTTTGAGGCTTTGCAAAGCCCCATGTATTCAAAGGCTGCTTGCCACAGCTTCCTCCAGATAGTTATAGTTGGAAGTTCTGCATCTCCTCCCCTGAAGGGAACAGGGAGAGGAATAAAATATAAGACACATTTCTTTAAACTAGGTGAGATAACTATTGAAAGTCACCCTTTCTTTTGTCTTCCCCTCTTCCTGCTGCTCTTCACTTAGATGTAGAATGATATCTCCATGGATGGTCCTACCCCAGAGGACCAAGAGGAGTGTCTTTACTTAGAACCTGTGCTTGGCCTTAGCCCGGCTGCGCAATGCACTGCCCATATCTCATGAGTGAGAAGCCAGGTGCTGGCTGTAGCAATGACCACATACTGGTGCCAGCTGGTATGCTCCCAGCCTGCTATGGGTATCCCAGTCACCCACATGTCTTGGACACACAGCCTGGGAGACCCACTGAGGAGGGACCCAAGGGAGCAGTTATATACAGCCCTGTTCCATATTTTCTACCCAGACTTGGCCAGAGATTTCCAATTCTTGCTTGGGGCAAAATCAAGGCATTTGGATGATGAGATAGGTGGATGCAACACCCTAACAGGAACTTCACAAGGCTGTTTTGTTTTCACTGCCACTGAGAATCTTGCAGTTGGTAGGGAAGGAGGGCAGGGGGAAGAGGAGAGTGCTCACAGTTATTTATAGGGTCTGTCTCTGGGAGACTCTCAGTAAAGCTCTGAGGCAAAGACTGATGGTGAAGGATAAAGGAACGTCTGGAGAAGGCACCTTCTTTGCTCCAGCACCCAGACCATCACACTGTGTTCCTGCCCACCCACAGCCAGCCAGAGCAAGGCTGCTGATCCTCACGAGAAGGAGGATCCAAAGTTAGCCTATGAAAGAAAGGGCTGGTCCCTGTAGCAGAAAAAGGAATCACTTCTGTCCAGCTGGAAAAGAGAAATTAAATCTCTCCTCCCTTAACCCAGCAGCTTCACTCCTTCAGTCCTGAATCTTCCTGCTGTCAAGACATTTCTGCACATTGTTTTGGCTCTGTATTGCTTCTAACTCCTCTCAGAGACTCGCACGTGTCTCCCTCCTGATAATTTTCTGCTTTAGTTAACAACCAGTTTGGTTTTCAATTTGATATCTCCTGGAACAGCTGGTCCCAATATTGCTCACCTTGTTTACCCCTCAACCAACATCTCTGACAAGCACCACTGAGACTTTTCCAGTTCCAGAAATAAGTATCATCTAATTAAATTTATGATGAGCAGAAGGAGAGCTGCTATCTCCTCAGCGGTGTTGCACCACATCAGCTGGTCAGGCTCGGAGCTCATACAAGTCCCATCACACTTCAAAGGTGAGGTATGCAGGAAACACCTGCAGCATTGCACCACAGCATGTCCTTGGGTGCACAGCCTCCTCCCCAGCTGGGGAACATTCTGGGACACTCAGAGGAGCTTGATGCAAGAGCCAGATCACCTCTCCTGCCTTCTGCCTTCTGAGTGGGTGACTGACTTCACATCTTTCCTGCTCTTATTCCAAACAGCACAGGTCGCTATCTGCACTGAAGACACTGATGCTGGTGTTCAAGGTGCCAACAGTTTGGCTACTGTTTTGCTTGAGTGTGGCCCCACTGTCCTCCCCCACAGCCTGTATGTGTCCTAAAAGGGAGCAGCTATTGCACAGAGGACCCTGGAATGTGCCCTGGCACAGTAGGTAAATCAGGATAGCTCCCTCTCCTGCAGATCGCAGGCTGAGCCATGGTGATGAGACGGTTCTTCTCCCTTGTCGGGAGAAGGAAGCAGCAGCCAGTTGGGTTGGTGCTAAAGCAGCATCTGATGCTTCCCAGCATGGAAACTGGAATCACCAGCAGGCGGGGACAGCAGAACTGAGAGAAGGTGGCAGCAACAGCTTGATGAAAAGCTACCTACAAATGCCTCTGATCTTACAGTCCAGCTGGCCTGAGGGTGGGATGGGACACCACCCAACAGGGCAGGCTGTGAAGCACACACCTCCCTGCAGCACGGCCATGGCTCACACACATGAGGCAAAGCCTATCAGCGTAGCTTGGAGAAAAATGGCCTGTTCTTCAGGAACAGGAAGCAAGCAGGTGTTTTAATGGAGATCCTTTGGTCTGGCTGTAGGCAAACCAAGCACTGCAATCTTGATCTCCTCCACACCAGGCACTGAGGTCGTGTGTTTGGAAAAGGGATTATCCTGTATCTCCACAGGATGAAAGACTTGCCCCCAGGCAGACAGCATCCGATAGACCTCAAACAGACTTGTGCAGACACCCACACATGTTTCTCAACCTACGTATTTGTCACTGCAGCAAGCTCGGCACGGCTCTTGCCTAGGAGATGACTTAGTTCACCAGTGGGCTCATTACTGTTGCTTTACGGAAAAATCAGAGAAGTAGAGGGTTACCATGGGAAGTGTTTTCACTAACAACCCAAACCACACACTTGCCAGAGTTCAGACACAAAAACACAGCGGATGCCTTGTGTCTATTTATGGGTAGTGTTGCCTAACTGGAGGGGGCTCTAGCAAAGGCAATTCAAGTTCATTAGTTCTGCTTTCTTAGTAACAGATAAGTCAGTCTGTTGCTTTTATGAGGAATTAAATTATGTTAAAGAGGTATCAAGAAGAAGCCCTTCATCTTCAGATTGCTGCAGCAGTAAGAAAAGCAATGCTTTGCAAGCACCTGCTCCACCTCTGTCCTGAGTCACCTTCAGCCAAGAGTTTTCATTAAGTGGCAACAAGTATGTCCTCACATCATGCTGCATCGACATGTCATTTGCTTCTCATTATAGACTGGAGTCAGCACATGTGAGCAAAGACAGCAACTTTTAATCCACCCTTTCTATCCCTGCTGCCAGATAGGTCAAGCTGTAATCATGTTTCAAAGACTTAAAAGTGAACATTTGGGAACCGGATTTTAGGGCAGTGGGTGGAATCTCTCCATTAACCCTCATCTGTACAAAGAGCACACACACCCAGCTATTGAGAGATGTGGCACCAGGCCCTGCGGCCAGGAATGAGTCCTCCAACTACTGGTGACTTGCTGGGGATGATGCACATCAGGCAACCTGTGATGCTGCAGTGAGCAAGGCTCAAGACAAGGGCAAAGGCTGGGGGGGAAAAGAAAATGTTGCAGAGCAAGATCTTAATGCCACTTTGATTAAAGAACTGGATTCTGAGCAAAGTTATTGCTCATCCAGCCACTCCCTCCAATGCTCTGTAATTGTAGGTGTGCAAGCACCATCAGCATGATGGACAGAGCAACTACAGAGAGCTCCGACACTGCATCTCAGCAGTTCGTTGTGGAGCTGAGGCAGAGCAAAAATCAGCAGGGCAGTATTTACTCTCCTGCCAGGGATTTCCAGGGAGCTCACAGGATACAGGTAGCTTCCCAGGGGAGAGCAATTCAGCAGGAAACAGGCCAGCACCAGTTGAGGTAAGGGAAAGCACAGCCCTGCTCCTCCTTCAGTAGGCAAACAAGACACTGGAGTAAAGAAAGGCATTGATTCAGTGCTTGGCTCCAAGTGTGCTTCAAAGGGTATTAAAAAAAAAAAAAAAAAAAAATTACTACAAGCAATTCTAACTGCCATAAAAATTAAACTGCAGCCAAAGCTGGAACTCCAGAGCCAAAGCCTCCCTGACTATTTTGCTAGCACTGTCCTCACAAATACTGGCTGAACATTTAATTCAGCCTCTTCCCCTCGCTCCCGGAGCCTCGCATAGGAAGAGGAGAGTGGGCAGGTTGGAGACAATTCCAGGAACATGTTGTTCTCCCCTCCTCATCCTGCCAGCAGCCACTCTGCACTGGAAAAAGCTCATGAAACACACCAGAAGAGGAGAGGTTAGGTACAGGGCTTCTGACCCACCCCCATAGATGTACTCGGGAGTTAACTAAGTTCTATCTAAATCACAGGATCATTGTCTAAAGCCTACGAAAGGCTAGGCTGAGATCCCTGGGAGTGGAAGCAAAGCCAGAGGAGAGGGACTGGGACAAGCTGAAGACAGAGTGTACCATTTCCCCCCCTTCACCAGTCCTGGCCCATTGGACAGGAAGAACCTTGAACCATACAGAATATAGGATGCTGGTTTTGGTGGGGCTTTGCTTACAGGAGGCTGGAGGGCAGCTGGGGTCAAAGCAGCAGACAGAAGCTAAATGGGGTTTAGAGGTCTTTGCAGAAGTAGTCAGCCTCCTGGAACCTCTTAGGGTCACCTTAGAACAACTAAAAGAAACTCTTCTCCAACAGGCCTACAGAATAAATCTTGCTGAAAGAAGTTTATAGAAATACTTTTTCAGAGGAAATTTGGTACCACTTCAGGCCAGTATTTTGGTACAGTCCTGGTTTTTTTCACCTCTAGTAAGTCTCATGGGATATCTCTGTCCCATCCACCTTAGAACTTCTTGCACCCACCCAAAAAGTCCATCCTCCAAGTAGTCCAGACACACTCCCTGAGCCTCAGAAACAACAATTACATGAAAGAGGTAAGAGGGGATGAGGCAAAAAGAGTCACTAAATGGAAACTTTTTATTTAAAGAAGCTGATAGTCTAAAATAAAAGTTGGGGCATTAGAAAGCACTGAAGAATAAACATGGCCAAGACGTTAAAAATCCTTGTGAAAATACCATTAAAGTGATGCATTGCAGGTTATGAGGGACGATGGGACTGAACAAGGTGGCAGAGCTCCTGTACCTCCCCCATGGGACACCTCCTGCAAAGTGGCACACCCTTACTTTTCACAAGGTGGTCTGGTTTGTCCCCCAGGACTCACAGGCAGGCACAAACATCTGCCTCGCACCGAGCTACCAGCCAGCAGAATTCAAAGCTTCAAGCTAAACAAGAAGGGGCAGCCTGCACTTTGGAGCTGTTCCCAAAATATCCCCATATGCATCAGAGAGAAGAACACTTAGAGCCTTGCCTGGACACGTGTCTGAAAATCTCCAAAAATAGCTCCTGTTTCCCCTTTGAAAAACACTGCGGTTCCCAGTGCCTCACAGGAACTCTGTTTCTGCTCAGAGAAGCCACAAAATAAGCGAGCAGCCCAGAATTGATCTATGAGCACATCTGGACTAGCTGAGATCAGCCTTACGGAGAAGGAAAAAAATAAAGATTTTAAACAGCATGTGTCAAATCCAGGGACCTTTATTTCTCTGGAATGGAAAGAATTTGCCAGCCTGGACAAAAAATTGCAGGCAGTGATTGTACATTCTTTCAAATTAAAAAAAAAAAAAATTTAAAAAAATAAAATAAAATAAAAAACAACAACAACCAACCAAAACAAAACAAAAAAAGACAACACAGACACAAGAGTTTGGCTCCATAAATTTCTGTCATAAGAAACAACTTTGAATTGTACACCAAGCTTTTTACAAAGCATCAACGTTAAGATGTTTTACTGTGCTCTATCACATTCTCGGCCATTTATACAGAATACGCCATACCAAATGCTACATCAGCTTAAGACATTTTTAAAAATTAGTATTAAAAAGATACAAAGGCATGTTGGCTTTCATTTGGGTTTTTATTAAGACGTGGGAGTTTTCTTTCTTTGTTTTCCTAAGGAAGTCACTAAAAAAATATAATAACTTAATTCATAAGGACAAGATTGGTTAAAAATCCAGCCTTGCTTGCTTGGCAGCCTTCTGAGCTCGTACCTCTGTTGCTTCCATCAGTCCAACAGCACCACAGGCTGCAGACATGTCCTGCGGGGTCTCAGCCTGCACTCCAGATCTGTCCATGCTCTCAGTTACCATTTTTGTTCCGAGTTTTCACCACGGCAAGGAAATATTCCCGGCCAAACTTTAAAAGCGATCTTCAGCCAAACAGGGGATTTCAATCTGGGCCAATTTCACATGGGTTTAGCCCTTTGTCTTTTGCCTCTTTGTACATCCTTTGGAAGTCTTTAAAACGAGGGGCACAGCCTAACCTGGCCTCCCCAAAGTGCATGCGTCCCGTGAAAAGGAAGTCTCCATCTCCTGGTTTCACCCCACACTCCAGCAGGGTCTTTATTTGTCCTCGCCAGTTCCCACTCTCCCCTGTGAGCTGAAAGACTTTGCTTTTCTGCCTGTATAGTTTGTTGACACCAACATGAATTACGGATTCTTGTTCTTCTGCCTCGTTTGTTACATCTTGAATGGAGCCTCTGATCACTGGAAACAGAAAAATAACATAAGGAAGCGTTACCCAAAACCTCTCTGGTAGAACCAGGTCCAAACTCAACCCCATGCAACCAGGCAGTTCAAGGGGAACTGATTCCACTATAGCAGCACCAGTTTTGGTTCTTTGCTATTCTCAGAGTTAAGTTTATATCAATAACCTCCAGCATATATTTGCATTTGTCAGTTTATATTTGTAACCTGTCCAGCAAAGGGCGGCCACATATTTAAACACAAAAATAATTACATCAGAAATACAGCATCAATCATGAGAAAGTTCTATCAAGATACATGCTCCCTGACAACAGACTTTTTGCTCTTCAGCCATTACAGATACCAGCTAATATTAACTTCCCTTATGAAAAATGGAAGCGTGGAGACAACTGAAACTTAGGATCTTTCATCAACAGTCCAATTTAGGGCAGCAAGTAAAGGCCTCTCCTAGATGCATCCAAGTCTTTGAATTTCTACTTCCATTGTGGTTGCTGGGTCATTCTCTGTCTACCCTGGGGAAGTGCCACCTGGCAAATGATTTAGAGGTCCTTCACACCATGTCCTCCTCCCTGTTCCATGCACACAGCCCCTTTAGACCACATTTACTGCTGGTAGAATTTGCCAAGTGTCAGTAGGTGTCCATCGATGTTTAAGGATGTCACATTGAAGTGAGCAACCTGGAAGACAAGGGAGAGGGAAGGCAGCAACTCACCAAAATCACTAGTGCAGACAGCCAAGAGGACCTCTGTGTCACTGCATGGTCGGCAGGGAGCTGCAGAGAAAGGGTCAGAATTAGCAAAGGACTAGACAATAGTCAATAAATAAACCAGTATTTAAATTAACCAAAAATGGGACATGGACACACACACACACATAACACAGGGACAAGTGGTCCAAAGACCTGTGAGGCATCAATAACACTACAAGAATGGAGGCTAACCCTTGTCCCCACAAGAGTTTTGTACTTAAGCAGGAATATGGATCTCTTTAATCATCCTGCTGGGACGTATTATCTAGCAAACTCCCCACACGCTCGCTGCACTTATGCAAAATTTGTTTTGATACTGGGTACATTTGGAGCAAGCTCTGCTGTAAATTCAAAGCTCCCAAAAAGGCTTTGAAGATCATGTGCCTTTTAAACAAGGATGGCAAAGCTTCTTTCTTACAATTTCTATCAAGTTTTGTTGGGCTATTTCACAAGCCATTCAGTCTATCACCACATCAAAGATCCAGGAGGTTACAGAGTGGGGGATGCAAAGGGGAGGAAAAAAAAAAAAAAACCCAGCGCATGTGTTTGAGGGCGTGGAGGGCAAAGCGGAAGCTCAAAGCTGTATCTGTTGGAGCTCAAGCAGCACAAAGACCATTTCCTGTACTGCTGGAAACATTTGGATATCTGCACTAATCTAATCAATGCAAGAATGTGGCTCCTCTTTGTACTCAGCCAGCTATTTCTGAGGAGAAGGTACTGTAGTTGCAGTACAGATGTTTCTATAATACCCTGTTGAGTTCAGGAATTTGCTTACTATCAGGGTCTGCCCTGCGCAGCAATGTTAATTAAGTCTGTCCACTGGTGGCCCAAGCATCAGAGCCCATGTCTTTCAATTGATGTCATCTTGAAGCAGCACTCACAAATCAGTCAGAAAAAAAAAAATTAAAAGTGTGCTGTCCTGACTGGACATGGGTAGGCAAAGCCTACAGAAAGCAGGGCTTTTTACAGAAAGCTGGTGACAAGGTGAAGCACTGAGGTACAGCTTATTTCATCACCGGGTCCACGATCAAATCTCAAGCTGAAGCCATCCCGCTTCTCCCCACCCCCCAAAACTTTTAGTTTTTGAACCTCAACATCTGAAAACACTTAAGTTACCAGATTCCCAAATAGTCACACCCTTCCTCTCACCCCAGCCAGCTTCCTGGAGAAGTTTATCCATTGCACTAAGAAGTAGATTTAAACCAGTCTAAACAACGTGTAGCTAGTGCCTACAACGCTCAGCTATTAGCCTTCCTCTGTTCCACAACACAAGCCATTCTTTAACGTAAGACATGGCAAAGCTCTTATTTTTTCCAAGGTCCCAGAAAGGCAGTGATCCAGAAAGAATTATTGAACCAAATCCACCAGATTTACTCCAGTCAGATGATTAATACACAGTGTAACACGCTGTTTAATAGGATTAAAGAGAATGTAAAATGCACATTTCTGGTCAAGGATATTCGAAGGAATAATTCTAGAAGGTTAAAAGGATCAAAAGGAAGAGACAAAGAATAGGCAAAATAGTTTTGTTAAAGCATCTGGATCAATTGGGCATTTCCATCTCATATGAACACAGCCAGGGCCCTTAGAAACAAGTCAGCCTTTACTACCCTGCTTTCCACAAAATACTATTTCAGCTCTTTTTTGGAAAATTTTGGAAACTGTTTATTTTCCTGAGGAATATAGAGACAGTCACAGCCTGGACATAGCTGGAGTACTAGAATAAATTCAGTCTAAAGAGATTTTAATTTTTAGACTCAAGACATTGTGATTAGTGGCTAGACCAAACACTCCCTAAGTTTCACCTGACAGAGAAAATTATAACCTAACAGCCTCCTATGGAGTTGTTTCATTCATGGCACCTACCAAATTCAGCCAGGACAAATGTCCCTCTTCCCCAACCTCCCTCTGCCCAAATCAGGACCTGAGTTAGATCAACCAAACAGAGGGAACCTGCAGACCTGCACAAATCCTACAGCATTTTCACATGGACAGAAGCTCTAAAACAAAGCACAGCTAATGGGACACCCTCCTCGAAATCCACAGTTGGATTTCAGACATCGGAGTTCCAATATTTTGTTCTGCAAAGATCTAATAATAAAAAGAAATCTTGGCCTTTTTAAGTCTGAATGAAAACAGTCTTGGTTTAGACCAGACATCTCTGTAGTTCATCCAACCCCATCAGAAAATTGAAAAAAACCAAAATGACTAAGCTGTTTTTGTTCTCAAAAGGAGTGCAACACAAGCAACAGCATTAAAGATGAAAACCAAAATCCTTTATAAGTGGTTCCTTCTATTTAAATAGACTGACACTGTAATAAATCAAATGGCCAAATCTCCACGTATACATGGAACCAAAACATTTTAATTGTGAACTCTAGGCAAAATCCTGCATCCTTTTTAAATGCAAAATTAAAAGTGCTCAGCATTGCTCACAGTAGATCGTTACTTAAAACCTGCTTCAGATCCATGCTGACTCACAGCAGCTTGGTGGCACACAAGCTTATTTAACAACCATTTTCCACCACCCATCACTGTGATACCAGACATACGAAGAACAGAAATCCTCCCCTCCCCTGTGGAATAACTCCCACATCTGCATTCACAGAGTATCAAATATATCTTGCAAGTGGCAAAAACAAGGTATGCAAGCACAGATGGAAAGCAAGTTGTGAAGGATTACTGCCGAGGTAAATGGACCATTAAAAAGCAAATAACATTCACTCGCTACAACCAAAGCTCCATTCCTACACAGTCTCCTAAAGGAAACAAAATCCTTAGGAGGCAGCAATGCCTCCACTTTCTTTTGAATCACAGCCATTAAGGGATCTGTGCTTTTATGCTGCCCCCAAGTTACTGATTTTAGCTGCAGTTCAGTGCTTGCACTCCGTCATCAGCAAGCAGGTGTTTTCCTCCATCACTATGTCAAAACAACATACACACCTCGGGCTAAAATGGGAAGCATCCTTAAAACTGAAAAAATAGAAACCCAAAAAAAGTACTTCACTCCTGCACAGCAGGTGAAGATGTTCATTTTCTGGGGAAACAGGCCCAGTTACTACACAAGATGGCTGTGTTTGCTGGGTGCCAGACTCCCTGGTGATGTCTCAAGGGCTGCCCAGGTTCTCGCATCCAAAAGCAAGCCTAAGAACTTGCAACAACAACAATATCAACGTCAGCTGCTCTAATTCCTTTAAACTCGATAAGCCAAAGAGCTTTAATTCATACAGCAGCAGGGGAAAGGGGGGGGGGGCGTCGGAGAGAGAGAAAAGCAACGTTTTATTGAAGCCCTCTAAAGCCCAGATGCCTATAACTCAACTCCAGCGCCGGTGGCATAAAGCCTGCATTGTGCACGTCGGCTGCCGACTCTCCTGGGAATGCCTTTGATGGATTTTGACAGTATCCTGACCTGAAGTAACCTGAGGCAGCCCTCTCCCTCCACCCCCCTAGTCCAGTGCCTCCAAAGGCCTCTCTATTCACCTCCCCACAGAGGGAGATGTAATTACATCATTCCTCACAAGCCAGCAGTCATGTCCCAGCTGCTTTGAGCGATTTGCCCTCTGAACCTGATGTTACCAAGGAGGACGTGGCGATACTAACAATAGACTGCACTTGTTGGACAACAGCTTTGTCAAACACGTTGCTGGTCCTCTCCACGGGGAGGCAGAAACACTCAGGAAGAGAGAGGGATGTGCCCTGAGGAGATGATGTGAGCTCCAGAAGGTCCTCAGCTCAGCCAGCAGCAGGGAGTTGAGTTGTCTAGAAAGAATCTCCTCCAATATTGGGGATGGATTTAAATGCACCTTTAGTGATGAGATACAGAATAAGTCTCCTCTGCCTCCAGAGCTGTGTCTATGTATTATCATCCCCAGCACAAACAATTCCAGCAACCTCCTTTGGTTTGCAACATTTGTATGTGATTCCTCTATCCTCTGAAAATAGGAGATGGGGGTTACTTGAAGGGACATCATCATGGTTTAGGATGATGGCTCCCTGCAGAACACATTCAAAGTGAGACGTGCTGGCTCCAGCTGCAGGCATAACAGAAACCACATGAATGGGTCTGAACTTCTTTTTAGATATTTGTGTTTCAACAGCCACCCATGGGTCCAACTGACCTTACCTTACCCCAGAACCAGCTTCCAGACCATAAGTAAGAAGTCTCCTCTGTCTATCATGAATTTTCACAATGCAGTCCACAACCTTATGTCTATCATGAAGACCAGATGAACCAGGCTGCAGCTCTCTATACACTGTCCCAAAGCTCCACTTACTGGGTCCAAAAGACCTTTTCCATCCATCCTACATCTCTGGGCAGGCTCTGCTGAACATATACCACTGCTCCAGCAGTACGCACAGGAAGAGAGACACCCTTTAAGCAGAAGTGAAA
Source organism: Megaceryle torquata (assembly GCA_024611175.1). Classification (NCBI taxonomy): domain Eukaryota; kingdom Metazoa; phylum Chordata; class Aves; order Coraciiformes; family Cerylidae; genus Megaceryle; species Megaceryle torquata. The sequence continues at coordinate 22,969 of JANIJG010006945.1, read as the reverse complement.
ATGTTTAGCACAAAGTAATTGCAGAAAACCACTTTACCGAGGAATACCCTTTGGTTTTATTAAGAAGCCTGCATACGCGTGCAGTGTGGTAGAGGTGTGGATGGTGGGGGAAGGGAAGCACGGAGCTGCTTTATCTGCACTTCCAGTTTCCATCACACACACCTTAGTGTTTCTGAATAATTCTTTGAAGAGCAATCAGACCTTTTAAGTATGAAAAGCTACCAAGGAGGCCCAGGCAGGGTCGAAGCATTATTTTCTGTTAGCTCTAGGTTTAAATCTTTTTATTAAAACAAGTAGTCTTTTCTCTTGCATGCTCTGCAAAAGATGTTCAAAGGGGTCTTGTTGCAGACCAGGTTGATTTAAGCTAAGCCATCCCATACTGCAGCACCTCAAGTCCTACCCATGTGGGGACACAGCAGACCCGTATCCCAGATGAAAACTCTCATCCTGACATCAGCATTAGTTCATATGGAGAAAAAAAACAAAACAAAACAAAAACCAACAAAAAAACAAAAAACCACCCACATCCTTCAAATTCTTGCTGGCAGCTCTGTAATTACAACCATACTGAAAAGGGCATCATAGGATGAGTCTCCTTCCTGGAAACACGGAGTACAGACTTCCTAGAGCAGATTATAAAAATAGAGATGTGGTTTCTCCAATGATGGTGCATTTCTCAGTCATTTTTCTGAGTCTTAAACAGAAATAACTATGTCTCACCCGATAACTGCATCAGTGATTTAGCTGGGAGATGAGAGTTTAAATGCAAACATCATATAAGCAAGAAAAAATAAATGTATCTTGCCCTAATCCCACTTTAAGTAATTAAAAGGTAGAATAAATCCTTTTAATTATTTCTTCCTGTTTGCCTTAGTGTCCTCTCTGATGATCAACACTTCCGCCATGACAGAAACCTCTCACAGCTCTTACCCCAAACAAAAAGACCTGCTACTTTGCAAAGAAGGTGGACAAGAATTTGACAACTGCTCTGGTTTACCAGACTTTGACTATTCATCTCCTTTCTAGATACACCTTCAACTTCCTTCACCCCCTCAGAAAGCTCTTCCTGAGCAAGTTAAAATAACATTCAACCTCAAAACACTCACAACCTCCACACCGAAACTCTATCTAAACTACATCAATGCTTCTGCACGTCAGTGTATCTCAAATTCAAAATGAACACGCTAGCTGGGAGCTCAGGCCAGCACACCTGCATTCGACATAATACCTGCAGCCATGCAGGGAGGGAAAACGTAGCCAGATGACACAGAGCATCTCTGCAGCTGGGCTGGAATTTACTGACACCCAGTCACAACACACAGAGGAGCTCTCTCATCACTCTTTTGTTTTACAAGGTTTTCCTGCCTTAGGATGGGATAGGATTACAGGGCTTTCTGCAAGCACTGCACTTTTTCCAGTGGGTCAGTAGGAAAACACCAAGTCAGGGAGCAAACACAAGAGCTGGACTTGTGCTACCTTGGTTCAATAAGTCTCGGACACAGGATTCAAAGGGATTGTGCTTCTTCAATTAATAGGTTAATGCTGCCAATAACATACGAGGAGAGTCTAGGGCCTTTCTGAAGGGAGAAGAATTCATCCCCATATTTGCTAGAAAGTTAATCTGAGCCCCTGCACTGAGCAGAAAAGGAACTTGAGAACAAGGATCGTGAGCAAAGACACAAAACTCTAAGTATCCCTTCTCCTACAGCCATAACACAGCCAAGATTTGGTAGAGGAAAAGACGGTGATTCAGCAGCTGGACCAAAATCGTGACGCTGCAATGGACATTCTCTCCTGACTTCTTTAAGTGAAGCGGGGATATTTGGTAATTTTACTTCTTCAAAAAAAGAAGGTGTCAACTCCCGTTCCTTGCCTTAGCTCGTTTCTACCACTCAGTTCAACTTGCACATATGTACAAGTTTCCAGAAGTAACTTGGAAATTACAGATACTGGCCAAGAACAATTTAAACCTGCAAATAAGTTTAATGAAATACAGACTTTCATATGCTGTGGCATGGACTGTGCCAAGAGAATTGAGTTAATACCACTTCCTTCCTGCAAAGAAAGGATAAAAAAAGCATATTGTAAAACTCACCATTAGAGATGCAATGAACTTTATGTTCTGAGAAACGGTAAGAGACCATGAGACCATAAACCAGAAATTTGTCTTATTAATGAAGTATCTTCCAAGAGGGTATTAAAGTCCTTAAGTACCCAAGAAAACTATTTATGTAAACAGTGTGAGAAGGAGGCAAGTTCCATGTGCAACAGCTTTCAAAATGAAACTTGGCATAGCAGCTACAGAGCACGTAAGGATCCTCTGGGATTGCAGAGTCAATGCCTTTTTGCTGTTCCAAGATGCAGCACCCATCCTAACAAACGAGCTGAAAGGTCAGCTAGAAACACAAACAGCCATTTATTTAAAAAACAAAGGGAAAGGAGGAAAAAAAAAAAAAGAAAAAGGCAAAGTAGTTTTTATTCAAGCAGCATTGGGCACTATTAAACGCTACATGATACTCCTGCATGAACCCAGGAGAAATTACAAGAAGTGCCACATCTTTGAGACGCTTCTTTCTGTTCTGCCTATTGCTCCAACAGGAAAAAATAATGCCCGTCCCAAATGTGGCTTCTGTCCCTTCCCTGCCTCCCCTCCAGCTGTAGGCAGCCACCCGACACAGTCCATCAGTGCCCTGGCCCTCTCCACCCTCTCTATCCCAGGGCAGCATTCAAAGAGCCATGCTGGGCTTTGAGCTCCTACACTGCCGTGGCAAATCTCAGTGCCAAGGTGGGCAGTGATGGAACGGTGACAGGATCAGTGCCAGCTCCCAGCCGTGCTCCTACACTTACCCATTGCATCACCAGCCCTATAAAAATCCCCAGTTACAGTCAAGCCTGCAATGTATCATGTCCAAAAAGCCCTATTCAGCAGATCAGATTTTCAGTTAAATCCCTTCTGTCTGAATTGCAGCAGAAAAGAGAGCCCAGCAAGCAAGAAGTGTCTCTGAAACTCCACTAGCCCACATTTGTGTTCAAGCAGCAATTATATTTATCTGCCTTTGCTTTGCTTTGTCTTTCCCCTTCCTAATTGCAATTGAAAAGCAGGCAACATGGTAACTGGGGAATTTCTTCTACTCTATTTGCACAAAACACCAATATAAAGCCAAAAACCATATATCTATTTGTTTATTTTACAGAAAATACCTCTCTCCTTCCTGGAACCTGCTGCTGCTGCCCAACGGGGATTAGGAATGAGAAGCACTGGACAGGTGCAAGGATGGACAAACTGCTGGAAGTCAGAGGTGCCTCCAGATGGTTGAGGGATTCCTCCAGTCTCCTCCAGCTGTGCAGCAGAGGAAGGGCCAGGGTAAGACCTCTCTCCTGGCTGCCCCACAAGAACCTGCCAACACAGGCAATCGCAGCATCGCACCTCCATGCTGCCCAGACACCACCCAGCAGCATGTGACCGCAGTGAGTGTTCCTACCACACAAACACTTATGGATTGGATCATCCCCTCCTAAAATTCACCCAGAAAATATTTCTTTTTCTCTTCTAAATAAAATGTCCTTCCAGAGTCTTGCAAAAGCACACACTAATCAGATCTAGAAAAACATAAAGTTATAAAGAAAGTTTTGATGTCTTGTTTGGTTTTGTCTCTGATCCTATCATAACACCCATCTGAGAGCTCATGCAGTGCTTGCAAGGCAGAAAATCAAAAAGGAGGGTGTTTTTTACTCCGGTGCCCTGGGGAAGCTGTGCAGCCAGGCACACGGCTCTGGTGCCTGAGCTTCCCTCTACCCCTGCCAGGGCTATGGGAGAGGCTGGAGCCAGAACTTACTACCAGGCTGGAAACCCGCCAGGAACACAAAGCCTTCCTTCCCTCCCCACCACTCTCTTTCGTCCAGTCCATTAATACCTCCTATGGAGCAGGGGAATAGAATTAAGTAACAAGTGGCTAGTTAAATTTAAACCCTGAGAGTGGAGTAATGACAGATCAAAGATTAAGTGACTCTCTTAGGAGAAAAAAAAAAAAAGAATAAAAAGGTAAAAGGAAAAAAAATGTCACGTGCACTCACATCCACACAGGTCCTACTCCTTCCTGTTTCTAGAAATCAACTTTTTTTTTGGTATATGGGGAGCTCTGAAGAAACAAGGCCAGTTTTCATTTTAAGACCATGTTTATTTTATCAGCCTATTCTTGAGGAGGACTGTGGAAGGGCTACATCTCATGCAGTGAGATCTTCAATGTTATATCATTGCTCAGTTAACCCACCAAAAAGTTAAAAGTTTTCCATTTGTAACAGGAAAGCTTGAAGATAAACTTCAAGTTCTTACTTAACAGCACATGTTTCTTTGTCATTTTAAGATCATTTACCAGTTCCACATAAGCTTGGACTTCTCTATTTTTTGTTTTCTCTTAAATTTCTCACATCCACTCATACATAGATGAAGTTGGTGTGAAGCCACTAACAGTGTTGGTGGGGCAGAGATGTATCCTATACAAAGAGGAATGATTGGGCAGGAGTTAAGGCAATGGAAAGCCAAGCCAGGCTCCATGTGCAGATCCCAGCAGCAGGGCTTCAATCCAGAAGGGACACAAGCAAACACCAGAGTTTATACCTGCTGCACGAGTCAATGCACAAATCCCATCTAGGAGTAAAAGCAGTGCAGAAAGATACCCAAGGAGATGCTCAGGTGACCCATACCAAAAATAATCTTTCCACAAATTTGATTCAGCAGCAGAAGTTACTGCTGGATCAAAACTGAGTGTCTTATGGCAGCAGCTTTTTAGAACCAGTATTAAGCTTCCCAAGGTCAGATTTAACATATCACAGCTTTGGGTCCAGGGTAGCTTCCATGTATCTGTGCAATATTACAGTGTATATTTTCTGGCTTCTACAGCAAATAAAGGCAAAAAAGATCTTCTGTCGTGCAAATCAAGGCTCTAGCACAGGATAAATTTGGCCCATATTTGAGTAAGTTTCTTATTCCTCGGGGAAGGTGGGGGGCGGGAAGAGGAATGTGGTTCCCCCGCCCTCCCATCCCTTTAACTACAGCCTCAGGAATTAGCAAACTAAACAGTTTTGCAGAGCAAGCACAGAGCATTATTAAAGACTGCCAAGCAACTCCACTGGATTGCAAATCTGTTTGTGGGACTATCTGCTGCAGTACATAAAGGTCAGAGCAAAGCAGAGCCCCAGCTGCCTGGACAATACACCTGACTGCTTATTGGTTTTGACTGCCCACTGAGTTGAGAAATAAGCTAACGGCATTCGTGGCCAGTCTAGCAAAAATAAGCTATTTTCTTACCCTCTCTCCCCTGCAGCTGTGTATTTATCATTGCAGCTCCATTGTCACCTTCTCTGCCCACTGAAAAACCAACTACCGTCCTGGCAATGTCAAAGGACAAGCAGGGCCAGAGAAGACTGCTGTCAAACTCATTTGCGTGGGGGGAAGGAGAGATTAAATTAGGGCATCCCATCCAGTTTGGGGTTTTATAGGTGAATACTTCTCAGCTCAACATTTCTGACCTCACTGAGGCTCAGATCCCGAAAATGTCATTCTTGCTCAATTTAGGAACATGTAAGAGTGTGTGCTTTCCCTGAGCATCGGAACTGCACTTTGACATCATTTCACGCAGAAAGAAACCCAAAAACTTTGCTCTGAAACTCTCTCTCCCCCACACCTCCCCCACCCCAAGTCAATCATTCACTGCAAATCTTACCACTTTAGGCACATGAATAATTATGGCAGTTTTCTAGCTCCTCAAAATTAATCCTACTCCAGGCTCTGTTATACAGCAGCCAGCCTGACCAATTTAGATCTTGACCCATGACACCTGATTCAGTGATATACTCTCAAAACCTAGTTTAAAATGTGTTTTCTCAAATAAATGTAGAGTTAAGGAATGGATTTATTTCATAAAATGTTACTTCGTGTCTAGTTTTGTATCATCATGTACCATGGGAAAGGACATGAAAGTTCCTACCAAAGACCTTCCCACAAGGAGGGTAAGCACACACACACACACAAAAAAAAAGTATTCAGAAAATAATGTACCCTAAAGCAGGAGTGTCAGAGTGGTCCCTTACAAGGCCAGTAATTGAAATTTACTTTGAACAACTGCATTAAAGGCTGTTTTCTGGTGCTTTTCTCTGAAAACTTGCTGCTAACATGCAATGTTCTTCTGTGCAAATGAAACCATACCACACTCGGATTTCCTTTTCTCCCCTAATACAGCTTAACCTCAAGAAGTATGAGATTTTTAACCTGTCTGGAAAACTCAGGGGAAAAAAAAAAAAACCAAAGCAAGCCTGGTCTCATGGGGTGTACTAGAGTTTAGAGCCCTGCCAACCCTGCAACACACAGCCACACTCCAACCTCTGCCATGCAGTGAGGTGCCAGCATCTTGGGTGGGCACAATGACTCAAGCAGAACCTGTGCAAAGCATAAATGTCACATTTTCAGTTTAAGTATTCCAAGCACCTCTTTCCATCATCATCTCTTCTGTTTAACAGTGGTGATGAGCACAGTGGGCACTGACCATGCTTTCCATATTGCAAGTACCTTGGCAGAGAGCGAGCACACCAGCCACAGCTTCCTGCCCACCAGCCTTTGGTACAAAGAGCAAGAGTGTTTCCACTCTGAAAAGAAGTGAAAAATACATCAGTACATCTGCTGCATCAGGCTACAAAACTTAGCAGTGTGGTTCTTTCCTCCAGGAAAGAACAAGAAGCTGGACGTTTGGGAGCAATGAGAGGAAAGCATGAGATTAGGAGCCTATAAACTGTGATGGCAACAGTGTGCTCTGGGAGAATACCTGCAGAGATATGGCAGATTGATGCCCCACCTCTGCCAAACCCAAACTGCACAAGAGATCAAAAGTTAAGAAGGGTGCTTCAAAAAGCACCAAAAGCAGCAGAAACACTGGCATAGCCCAGTTACGACCTGTCTTAATTTCCAATCTGTTTTCTCGGGCCAGTGAATTAACAGCTTACAGGAAATAGCTGAATACTGCTCTTAATCAGTTAACTGGATTTATCCAGTTTTGCCTTGTTTTTCAGATACTCAAGTGGGTCTATCTATTAATATTCTCAGCCAGGTATCCACCATTAATAAAGAAAACACATAAAACAGTTACTAGACCCTGCACTAAGTCAGTAGATGACATCAAGATAAAGGGACATTTTTGTTAAAGTTTGACTTCTTTACTACACAAAAGCGGGTGGGTAATGAAAGGGCTTCAATTTACCTCCCAAGCTCTAACAACCACACTACAGACATCCCTGTGAGCATGCAATGGGAAAAGTAAACTACACGTAAAGCTGGATCCATAGCTGGGATGTGACACTCTTGAAACACAGACTTTAGGTAACAAACTAAAAGTCGTTTGGTGAGAGAGGGAATAAGGATTGAACATCCCCTCCAAAATGTTTGATCAAGTTTATAGATTCCTGTTTCAGACTAGCTGAACATAAGCTAAGAACTTAAAAAGCAAATGACTCTCAAGGGATCTTCACACTTTTCATAGGAATTCAATCCAAGCAGCTTGCTGTGGTGCAAGGCAGACCAGGCCAAGAATATAGCCCAGAGCTCATGAAGGTCATCACCTTCAGAAAACTTCTAGAAACTCTATGTCCAAACAACACTTTTTCCAAAACCTCTGTCTGCTTGCCAGTATGGAGAGTATAGCAGAGACCCAGAGTGTTTTCTTCCAACACAAGCAGAAAAGATTAGAATCAACAGAACTCAACAACTAAACAAGTTCTGCTGCTTCTCGGATGGCCTCTGGCCAAAATGTCACAGTGCCTCAGTTCTTCAGCTGGGCAAAGACCAAGACCTTACTGCAAGAATGAGCTGAAGTTAATGGACCATGAGTGTGAATGTGAATTATATAGGGGTTCAATCCAAAACCTAATCTGAAAGCAAAAGCACTTTCAATCACCCATCACTTTGGGTATCAAGAAGAGAATGCACCCATCAAGATGATAAAAATTTTCAAGGTGAGCCTTGCTGGGGGTCTAATCACTTAAAATGGTGATGAGCCCTGTCTCACACTTGCCTTCCTTCCTCCTCCCAGTTTAAGAAACTACAAACCCTCAGAAATGCACTTTTTTTGCTTGTTACTACCACAGTAAAAACCTCCCCATACCAAATGTCAGAAATCTGAATGAAAACCTATCACTATGCTACAAATACTTCCTACAGTTAGGGAATTCTTAAGAGAATGTGATGAGGCAGACTCAGAGCCAAGAAAACAGTTAAATCCCTAAAATCTGGAAACCCTGCACTGTGTTCAACCTTCCCCAGAAAAGGGTAAGGCCAGTTCAGAACCTGTGTACATTTTCTACTGAATTATTTGCTAGACTCTGATTAAGTGGGAAAGAATGACTGTAAACTAATAAAACTTGAGGTTTTCTAATTAAACCACAGGCACCCTGCCAAGCATTGTTGATTTGTTGATGCTCCCTGCAATGGCAGGACTCTAAGGACACAACAGGTCATTAAAGCATTAAACAGATGACTTATACTCTTTAATCAGAGCTGGGATGCCAGGTTAGGAAGAGAGAGTAAACTCAAGGGCAGAGTCCAATAATTATCACCAGGAAACAAACCTACCGATTAGGGAAAGTGGGGAGAAGTTGTTAGCGAGTAGTTATCGCACAAGGAAAGAACTGGATTACTGAGCTCCACACCTGGGTCTTTTATGAGAGTCACCTCCCTCACTCTTCAGCTGCAAGAAAATAGTGCAATAGTTGTGACTTTGCTATCAAAGCTCTGCAGTGCTAAGTGCACAAGCTTCCTCTGCCCAGCTCTACCAGCACATCCCAGCCTCCACCTGCAACAGCATCTCACACCTTCGTCATCTCTTCACATGTCCTGCCAGCAATGCTTAACCCTGTCAAACTGCAATTAAGAGATGAGCAAGCTTGTTTTTCCAGTGTGCAGCAGCCAAAACACTGTAAGCCACGTTTGTGACGAAGGGACAGAAGTATGCTTGGAGAGAAATGTGGACCCTTAAATCCAGTTTTCAGCTCCTTAAGGTCAGCACTCGCCTCTGGCTTGATGCTTCCAATAAAGAGGCCACCAGTGATTTCAGTCAATTGATTGTAAACTTCCTCTCCAAACGAACAGCTCAGTAAAGGGCTTTTATTTGGAGGTTTCACAGAAAAACTAGAAGCAGCTCCAGAAGAAAAGAGGTCCACGAACGGCAAAGAGCCCCAAATATATTGCTCTATAGAAGCCTCACAAGGCAGCTATTTGGCAGTTTCCCCAGACATACAGATATTTATAGGAGAATAAAAGTGCTCATCTGACTGAGTAGTGGAGTCATGTATGGCATTTTCATCGCGTTTTCACCATCCCCCCACCGCCCCTCCCCAGAGTCTGGGGATCCAAAAAAAGACAAGAGAAATAATTTAAAATACAATAGAGATCCCTAGTTTGCCCTGAAGGCTCTGCTGATGAGCTATTAAAGAGCTTCTTCTGTCCAAACAAGACACTTGGAGCTCGAAGCCGATAGCCTACCACATTGTTTTATAGGACAGCACTGAAATTCAACCAGTGTCTGTTACAGCTGAAAATACAGCAGTCACAGGAAAAGTGATTTAATATGCCTATCAGAGAGGAAGGCTGTAATTGGAGTCAGTCCTCAGTTAGACTTCTGAAAGTCTCTGAAGACAACTCCCATCAGCTTTAAAAATCTCTGAGATTTTATGTGGAATGAAGAGCACTGACTTCTAAACACACAGCGCTTTGTGCCAGCTTGGGATGTCAAGTATGCCAGCAGTGAGTCCTCTTGATTTTAGTGAAGCTCGGGAAAAAACATAGCTATGTGCAAACTAAAACCAACAGTGATAAGCAGTATTTCTCGCATATTATGTTACTACATGCAAAAGAAATTTCGTCTTTTTTTCTTTTTTTCTGTTTTTTTTGAGGGGGTGGGGGTGGGGGGTGGTGATATTGAACTTGTTTTGGTACATTTAAGTGGGACAACTATACTTGAGTTTGTCTCCATCTTTAACGCTTTTTGAAGAAGCTG
>JANIJG010006945.1:0-12829 GCA_024611175.1 Megaceryle torquata | reverse complement strand
GGGGTGGGTGGTGGTGATATAGGACTCTTCTTGGTAACTTTAAGTGACATCACTATCCTGGCCTGTGTCTCCATCTTCACAGCTTCTCAAAGAAGGGCACACTGAATCTGGGAACATTCTTCAAATAACTAATTAAACAATGTATTTAATGTCTTCTGCAATGGAATTTTACTACATAGCTAACATTCTGTGCAGTGTATTCATCTTTGCAGAACTCATCTTACTGAGAAAACAGCTCTGCAGCAGATACCCTGCTTCTTCTGCAGCCCTTGTAAAACGTAGAAGCAGAGAAGTCTGCTTCAAATGCAGAACCCACAATACTAAGCTACAAGTTGCACAAACGGTAGGAGTAAAGAAGGCAACTTAAATATTTGAATATTTGTTTATAGGTCTTTTGTTTTAATGGCAAACACGCCATCTGTCAGTTATTGGTGTTACTGCATTAGCCCTCGGCCAACTACTGTCTTGCTGAGTGAAGAACTGTTCATATCAGTCCAACTAAGATCTGTCCTAAAAAAAAAAAGCCACATCTGAAGTGTGCCAGCATTTAAACACTAACAGGGTGGCGAGCATGCACACGTACACAAATACACAAACCCAGAGTCCTGCTGTGGAAGGGAACCCAGGGAGAGGATGGGACTCAAGTTCTGCAATCCCTTATCCCAGAAAAGAAGGAGGGATGTAATGCCTGGAAGATACAGCAGCAGTTTAATGAGCCACAACACCACTTATCAAGCAGCATCTCAGGCAAAGCATATGGCATCACTGCCGCGGAATCTAGACAGCCTACGTACCGCGTCTTGGGCTCACTTTACATCAGGTTTTACCCTGGGCCAAGTTATCTCAAGTGTGCCATGAGGACTCTTCTCCCCTGCTGCCATGCTGCCTTGACTCCCTACCATCCCACAAGCAAAATCTGGTTGCCCCTACTGCCTCCCCACTTAAAATACCTAAATCTTGAAACCTCCCTAGTCATTTGGGACAAACTACCCTAGATCTCCTATTCCTCAGGCTATTCTGGAAATCTCCCCTCCTCTGTTTCAGGGATAAAAGCTAAGAGACAATTCTGAATGGAGGAGATGCATGAACCAGATAACTGCCCATCTGAAGAGATTTTTCCCTTCCCCTCTGTCCCCCTCCACAAATGCTAGATTCTCTTTTTCTCAAACTAATTGATTAGCAATTAGGTTACACCTAGAACTATTGTTCCCAAATGGTATTTAGTTGCTACTTAGTACCAGACTTCACAGCTCTTTCAGTCTGTTCACTCCCCCTTCCTACAAGCTCTTTGTTGGCGTAAAATTCCTTCCTACAAAACTTGCTTTACATAATGGTTGCTAGAGAAGACAACACCAGCACTGTGAAAGTATTGTTGTGGTGTTGAGGAGCTCTGCCATGGCACAGTAATGCTCAAGAGAATGTAGTAGTCTAAGCTGAGGAAGGAACACACCATTTTCCTTGATAAAAAAAAAAGCCATAATTAGATCAGCAAGTAGCAGTACTTTCAGAGGAAAAACAAAACAAAACAAAAACAACCCACAGAAAAGTAGTTCCTCCTCATTTAAACATTTATTATTTAGAACATGCAGCGGGGTCTTTAAAACATAGTAAAAAAGTAGTTAGAAAACTGTTAGAGCAAGACTCGAAGCCCAGTTCACACTGGAGTTCACTACAGGGTAAAACCAGCTCCTGTGATTCACCCCAGGCCTGCAAGGGGAGAATCGTTCACAATGTAGCTCTTAACAAATCATTTGGAATTCAGCCTATGCTACCAGCTTCCAAAACAACAACGACAACAACAACAACAACAAAAATCAATTCTTCCGCAACAGCCTGTTTATAAAACAAGTCCTTAAAAGCACATCAAATTCAGACCCAACCATTTTCTCACTCACCCACTCACTCACTCAGCCATCTGTTATGTATCCAATGCAGTACGTGAAACTATGACCAATATCCTGGAACTCACCAGAAATTGTGTGCAAATCAGATGCTATCCCCTTGCTCATCAATTCGTACTGGAAGCCTGTAATCTTCCTGCTAATGTCCTGCTGAGGAGTGGCCTCGATAAACAGGCCCCCCTGATCATAACCAAAGCAATATACTTTACTGGGGCTGCGGTCTCCATCTCGGACCAAGAGTTTCAGTTCTCCAGTTTTTTCCAAATAAATATTTGCTCCTGCAGAGTCCTTGAAAGGCTTTATGCAAACAGTCAAATGTTTGTAAGAGGCAGGTGAAGTATTGGGTCGTAGGTTGACTATGAGTGCTCCCGTGGGATACATCCATTCTATTGACCCTTCAGAACAGCGGAGGTAGACCTGTTCAACATCCTTCTTGTGAGACTCGTGAGTTAAGCCACTGGGGGAAGAAAGAAAGAGAAAGTTAGAGAAATGACAGAGCTAGTAACGTGACTGTCATAACCTCAAACCTTCAAAGACCCACATCAACAAACGCAGGAAACCTATGATAGTATTGAGCATACAGCCCAACAGTGCTCAGAAGTGCTTGTCTCTTGCAAGACTGCAACTGTAATATTATGGGACAATTTTAAATCACCTTACAAAAGAAAAAGCCAGAGCACTAGTAATTGACTTCTAAATTAAATAGGATATAAGGACACGATCAAAAGCAATTAAATTACTAGAGCCTCAGTTACTGCCCATCAGCTGAACTGTGGCAAATGACTTGGCGCATACTAAGTAAAACACGCTTCAACTCCAGTCTCTGTGGCTTAAACCAGCACGTTCTCCAGCTTCACAGATTGGACTCCACCTTTTTCCCAGTACTTTGTTCCTGTTCCAAGTCTATATTCCCAATGGATCTGAAACTAGGAGGGATGCCAAGCTCATCCTCTGAACTGGAGTAAAGGGATGCTCTGGGTGCTACTGATATCCTCTGCCCCAGCTGGGCAGCCCCAATCTCCAAACTGGGAGGTAGGGAGAGGAGAGAATACACTACACTCCCCAGTCACAGCTGGGGAAGCATTGAACTGTGCTGCTGCTTTCTTTGGTACCTACCTGTTCCCTTCTCCCTTGTATGAGGTTTAAGCATTGCTATCATTTCACTGCCCAGCTCTGATGTGCTATGAGCAGACACACAGATAAAAAGACTTGTTCAGCAAAAAAAAAAAAAAAAGAGTACATGTGGCCAGTTCTGTTGCCAGGGCAGTGTCCTGTGCCCTTACCCAACATTACCCAACAATGATTTTGAGAGCCAGTGATCATAGGGATGGGACAGCACAGCAACAAGAGGATCCCAGAGCCATCTGCTAGTGAAAGTAGAGCAAACTGCCTTGCTTAAGCAGGATGACTAGTAAATCATGCTTGCCCTAAACTGAGGACATCTCTAAACAACTCCAGCCTGTCACTGATGGACCAACTTCACAGATTCTTTACCCTGAGTGACTCAAAGCTCTAAGATGACACTGCATGCTGTAGGCACTCCACTTAAAAGAAACAGTTCTGGGAAGCCTGGTTTATTGGTTGCAGTATTTGGGCCACTAGACAAAACCCCTTTGGTCTTAGTCCCTGTCCTGTCACAAACCTATTATGCAAGTATGAGCCAATCCCTTCACCACCAAGCTTGTTTCTCCTCCTACACTTTGCACACCTAGTTCCCCCAACATAAGCATCTTTTATTCTCTGCCTGTAGAGCACCACCCAAAATGCAACTCTTCAACAAAGCTCACAGGTCTGCTTTGCAGTACTTTGGAGAAGCTTCACAACATTCCCACTTGTAGGCAGATGAACCAAGACAGGGGAAAAAATAATTTAAAATAATTTAAAAGTGACTCGTCTGAGTTTACACAGGAAACTGTGGCAAAGAACATATTTTAGAATACTGCAAGTAATGACATCAAGTTCTCGTTTCTCAGCAGAAACCTCCAAATACACAGTTCCCCACCCCAAAGATATATTCAGGTGCTGAACAGGGTTTAAATCCAAGTCAGCATTTAGAAAGTAACAAGAAGCCATGTGTAAAGGGGGGGGGGGGACGGGGGGGGACGGACGACATATGGTTTGCATTTACTGTTGATGTGACTCATTATTGTGAGTGTCAGTGTGACCCACTTGATAGAGGTTACATAAGGAAGCTCAGAAAAAAAGTCATATTTAATAACAATAGTGCCTGCAAACATGTGCTTTTGAATAATCTTGAAAGCCACATCAAGAACACAGAAGAAAAGAAAAGAGGTACAAGTTTTTGACCTTTAGACTCCTGCCCTCAAATCCAGTAGTACTTAACACATTCAGGAAACTTAACTTGCAATGGGATATTTCAAGTTGACTGTAAATCCACATCTGGTCCACGAAATCAGTTCCCCCCCACAGCATGTGCGTGATGCCACTCGACAGAAAGCACAGAAGTCTATGTGCAAGCAGTGAGCAAGTAAAATTAAAGAATGTAAAGCCCCTCAGCAAAGGGGCAAAAAACTACCCTCACACATCACTTGATCCTACTCAAAGACATCAAAACAAGCTGCAGAGGTTTTGCAGGACTTATACTGGCAAATTCCACCCTGAAGCCTCAGTTCTTAAACAGAAGGAAGATACCAGGGGCAAAACTCTGAACTCATGCAGTGAAACTGCTATTGCAAGTGATCCCGACACCACTGAGGCAGTGAGTTTCCACCAGGGAAAAAAAAAAACAAAAAACCTTTAGCATTAATTTTGTTCAAACATTCATGCTGTTCAAACAAAAAACCAGGATGGACTCTGAAATTATCTTCTGAAAGCCAATTATATCCCACAGGCAAGAGTGATGCCATTAGACGGATCAAGCACAAGTACCTGTACACATTAAGCCTTATAATAAAGGATGACTCAAAAAGCTAAGCAGATTTCAAAATACATGCTCACATTACTTAACAGCAACCACCATCATCCAGCAAAACCTGTCGCCTTGCTTTCTGTCAAAATGACATGTCACCACATTGAGAGATTGTTTAACATCGTGTTTAGTTCTCACTAGCCAGTCATCTGACACACCATGTCCACAAAATAATGGAGGTCCAGGAGCCTTTTTTTTTTTTTTTTTCTTCCAAGCTCATTTGACTTTTGGTTTGGGGTTTTTTTTTTAGTATATGGCAAGGAGATAGGTGGTTGTTTCACAGTTACAGTGATGGATGAGCCATCCATTCTCCCTTTCAAATCTTTGCTGTTTATTGGGACTTACTTCTACCACAAGTACTACTTCCTCATACCATGAGGACATCCTGAATCACTGCATTTGTCTCGTTAAGCTTTTCCCTTTCTGGTTTCAGCCATCCCCCCCATGTCTGCCCTGAAAGATCTATCCCAGTAGGGGTGCAGTAACTGTTATGCAACAGGTGTTACTTAAAGAAAAAGGGAGCAGGAGGAATATTCACACTACCTGTTTTAGCTACTAATTTATTCTATTTCAGATGTTCTGAAGAGCCCTAGAAGCACCCATGTCCTCCCAGCACCCCTCATGAACACAGGGAACTTTTGCTCCTAACTTAGAGTTTATAATTAAAGATAACAATCTGGAGAGCACTGAGACTTCTCCAGAGCATCCACCAGTGCAGAGGGGAACACTGATAGATGTCAGCAGCCACATCAGAGCTGAATCCTCATCTCCTATAGCCTACAGTCAAAACCACCAGACTAGCATATTCTCAGCATGTCACTGAAGAACTTTTGCCCAAACCCTCGAGACATCATTGCAGTATGAAAACCTGAAGTTACAGCAAGAGTAATAATGAGACACACCATAGTGAAGTTTCTGTTTTCTTCTGGACAAAGCTTTCCTGGAAGCTCTCAGCCAAGCTCATTATTAAGATGCTGCTATAGCCTATTGAGTGTACTTAAACTGCAGGTGTCAAGCTGTGCATTGCATCAGATTTCCCTGGAAGCATGAGGAATATCTATAGGAATCCTAGTGAAGCTCTTCATACTACTCAGGGATATAAGCTCATCACTTCTCCACAAGCTAATGGGAAAAAAAAAAAAAATCATATGCACAATATTCTACTTCTAAGATTGTTGCTTTTAATATAGACGTGTATACAAAGGTGAGAAAACACCTTCAGGTTTACTGAAGGAGATGACTAGACTGTCAAATCTGCCAGCAGAAGACAACCTAGAACTTCACTATAGGAAGAAAGATTACACTTTGGCATTCAAGTTCATAGGGTTTGCATTACTTAAGGTAAAAAACATCACATGACTTCAAAATATTATATTCATCATAAAAAAATAAAATCCTTTCTGACCCATATGGCTATTAGTATCCACAATGAAATAGTTAATTAGATGGTATTTACTGGTACACCAAATTACCTTTCTTCCTTCTTAACTGTTAAGTCTTTCAGGACAAAGCAGATGATATTTAATGACCCTAGGAGCGTCAGCATTTCTGACACTTGTTTGCTACAGGCAAAAGCCAGCCCAGTTTACTTTATCCCTTCCTGAGACTCCTGACCACCTGGACTCTGGGATTCTGTCACACAAGTGAAACCACCCAGACTGAACTGTGTGTGTAAGAAGGCAGCTCTTCCTCCCCCATGCCTCCAACAGCATCATCATGGTAGCTGTTACCACTTTAGCTCACCAAAGCAACAACAGGAGAGTGAGTCCAACCTTGCATAACCAGCTCACCCCAAACTCGGTTACAGGAAATGATATTTCACTTCCCCCTCTCCAAGCATCACCCCTTTAGTTGATACTTGAGGCATTAGGTTATTCCAGCCTTGCTCAGGTGACAGGGGTGGTCACTGCTTACTCTAAGAAAACAGGATGAAAACAGGAACCAAATAAGACAGTATTACAGGGGTTTCTTCTTTTAATAAACACACTGCAGTACCAGATGGCAAGGTCCAGGTAAGTACCCACAGCCAGGATGCTTAGGGATGAAAGCAGGTACAGCTTGGGGGAGGTTGGTAAAGCAAAACGATAACATTAGGAGCTTGCTACAGAACTAATAGGTTTGGTCCCTATCAAACAGATTCATCTTCAAGTGGATTCACTGAAATTAACTACGCATCAATTGTCAAGAGCCAGGAACAGTTCAGAAAAAAAGTAAATACCAAGCATCTGCATGTTTCAGACAAGAATGGATATGAAATTCTTATGTTGAAAGTCAATCCAGCTGTTTCCCCCCTTTAAAATCTCCCTACTCCAAAACACCCTACTGATACAAGCTACCCAAACTTTTATTTTGAAGACAATCAGGTTTGATCGGGCTATTAGAGTCAAAATCTTGTACTCTCCAAGTACAGAAAACCTGACCCAGCAACACTTGTTTGTTAGCCGAGTCACTTTTTAAAACTATGAACAGTGAAGGAGGTCACAGACCCAACCACACACGTTAAACTTATTACAAGCAATTAAAGCAAAGATAATTTGGGAGATAAACACTTGAGAACTGGAGAGGTTTCACAACTGGTGCAATTAGAATAAATGAGGAGCGAGGCCGCTGTGCCAGCCCCTGCTCTCAGGGCTCCTCATCACCGCGGGACGAAGTGCGGAATAACTTCCCGGGAGCAGAGAGTGACACCGAGGGCTGCGGGGCGGCTGAGCGGG
This sequence comes from Megaceryle torquata, assembly GCA_024611175.1. Classification (NCBI taxonomy): domain Eukaryota; kingdom Metazoa; phylum Chordata; class Aves; order Coraciiformes; family Cerylidae; genus Megaceryle; species Megaceryle torquata. The sequence goes on along the minus strand of JANIJG010006945.1, from coordinate 5,285 downwards.
AAGTGCTAGGACGGGGTGAGCAGGGAAAAGAACCCGCACCCGGGAGCCGCCTCCACCGAGGCTGGAGCGCTCCGCAGGTGCACCGGGCCCAGCGGGCGGCAGAAGAAGCTGGGTACGACGCCAGGGCTGCCCCGAACACGGAGCGGCTGGAGCTTGCCCGGCCCTGTCGAGTCCCCCGGTCGCGGCTGCCGCCTTGGCGGAGCGCTGAGGACCGCGGGAAGATGGTCGCGGGAGAAACTTCTTCGCGGCGGACATGGCACCGCCCTCCTCCTCCCCAGTCCACAGAGCCGCGCTGCAGGGCAGCGAGGAGCCCAGCCCGCCCTGGCCCCTCCATCCCTCCCCCGCTCCGGGGACCGCTGCCCTGCGCCTCTTCGCCCCAGCCCTCGAGAGCGGCCGCCTCCCCCCAGAGGAGGGAGGCAGAGCCGCCGGGCAGCCCCGGCTCTCTGGTTTCAGCCGCCCTCTTCCCGGAGCCCCGGCCGGGCATCGCAGCGCCCTGCGCCGCTCCGCAGCGGAGGACTCTCCCTTTTGTTTTCGGTGTCAACTTCTTCCCCCGACTGGGTGGGGATGGACATAGCAGTTCCCGCTTCCCCGCTCCCCATCCCGGCGGGGTCTCGCCTCACCTCCCCTTCCAGTTGCACAGGTCGCTGGAGTACTGAGCCGCGGCGCCGCCTCCCAGCAGCAGCCGCAGCCCCAGGAGCAGCGGCAGGAGCCCGGCTGCCGGGGCGCTCCGCATGGTCCTCCCTAGCCCGGTACAGATGCGGTGTAGGCGGCACGGAGCGATGCCCGGGGGCTCGCCTACATGGTGGGGACAGCAGCGGAGTGGCTACCCCATGCCCGGCTCCGCGCTGTACCGCTCCGGCTCTGCTCTGAAGTTTGCACCAGCTCGCTGCAGGCTCCCAGCTGAGGGGCGGGGAGCGGCCCTGCCTCCCCGAGCCGCCCGCAAAGAGCCGACTCCTCCCTCTCTCCCTCCCTTCTCCGTCGGGGCCGGCACTTGCTGCGCGAGCAAAACGCGGCGCCGGATCGAGAACACGCACTGCCCCCGGGGCACGGCCCGGCCCGGCCCGGCTCGGCTCGGCTCGGCTGGTGCGGGAACCACCGCTGCCTCAAGGGCCCCACGTGAGTGTGTTGGTCTTGGCCGTGAGTCCTCCTGTCCTGCCTCGGGCTGTGCCCGGGCCAGCTGGGGTGTTCGGGGAAGGGGCGATGCCCAGTGAGAGCAGAGGCTTCGTTTGGCTGGGAAAGTCAGTAGGAAAGTGCCCTGCTCCCCTTTCCCGGGCCAGGCGGGGTGCCAGCAGTGCCCTGCTCCCTGTCCCTGGGACAGATGGGGTGCTAGCAGTGCCCTGCTCCCCATACCCGGGCCAGGCGGGGTGTCAGCAGTGCCCATCGCTGCAGCAGGTTCCTCTGCCCGCAGCAGGATCTTCACCTGGACACAGTTCCTGACTAGATGGAGGCTGAAAATTTTGCTGGAACCTTCTTGTGTCTCCAATTACCAGGAAGCACTTGAGATTTGATCTTACTTGTAAAACTCATCAGCACTTAATGACCACTCTGGATAACTCCTTGACTTGATGTCCCTCTTTATCCCATGGTTGACTTCTGTTACTTAACCCTTGGTGGCAGAGAATCACACAGTCATAGAATCGTTTTGGTTGGAAGAATCCTTTAAGATCATCAAGTTCAGCTATTAAACCAGCACTGTCAGGTCACCGCTAAACCATGTCCCTCGGTGGTGCATCTCACAGAGACCCTTCTGTGTGAAACCAGAGGCAAAGAAATACCTTCCAGATATGAGTGACATGCAGGGGGTGAATCAGTCCCAAACCCGAACTAACCAGGCCAAGATAAGCAGGAGAAAAACAAGAAAAAAATAGAAAAGAGGATGGGGAGAGGATCCAGCTGCACCCAGACTGTGCTCTGATATGCCAGGCGTCATATAGTTCTTTCGAAGAAGCAACAAGGGGGTCGAGGTTGATATTATACATCCGCAGATAGGAGAGGGGTTAAAATATTTCCAGATCACCGAGTTTCTCAGTCTCCCGTTGTTCACTCAAGTGTCTGTCACGCAGCTTTGTTAAGGGCACCGCACAGATTTTTCTAGGTGAGAGTTCATGAGTATTAAACATTTACACCCTGTCCACAGTTTGGTGTGTTACCCTGTTAGTACCTTTTAAAACATCTTGCAAAATGCCCCAGTGCTGTCTGGGAGGATCCGATGGCTAAACCAGGATATCCCAGTTCGGAGTGCTTCCTGCCTGCTCCTGCACTGAGGATTAAATCCTTTGCAGCGTGTCCCCTTCCACTTGTGGGTTTAGCTTTTCATGTCCTTTTTGTTTGGTAAATTACAGGTACTGTTCTGTTGATTATGAAGTATTAACATAATTACAGTAATTATGTCGAATGATGCAATGCATGTAAACATGTAATTAGCAGGCAGGGACAACACTGAGCAAAGTGATGACAACAGGCAATAATGCAAAATGCCTTATTCTCCTGGTCATGTGCAGTGACACGGGCTTTAGAGCTCAGTGCCTTGATTATTTCTTTAGAAGGAGGTTTTGTTAGAATGTTTTGCTTCCTTCCCTCATCCTGGAAAGAAAAGCAGAGAAAACACCGTATTGCTTTATTCCTCGGCATGTTTATATGTGCAACCCTCTGCATGCCCCCCAATTTACTATATCTGATTTCCTTTGCAATATTCTAACTCTGCATTTGACAAAACAAACAAGTGCCCAGGCAGCCGCTCATGTTACACTTTGGAACTTTTCAAGCTGCCTGAAAACTGGGAACTTTTAAGATACAGAACAGTGTGTGCTATTTTTCAGTGGCTACTACCCCTGGTTTACCCCTTTTTAACTCAGAAAGGTGGCGGCGCTCAGTTCTGGGGACCTAGGAAAGTAACAGCAACATGGGGGCTTGGAAAGCCCCTCCTGCTCTCAATGCCTTCATCATGCCGATACAGTTCTTCATCTGCCCCAAGCTTACAAATGAGGAGAGTCTGGGTTTGCGGCTGCAGAGCCAAGGACCGTGGCTACAGAGCCTGGGTTTCTGCCTTGCAGAGCCAGCGTTTCTGGCTGCAGAGCCAGGGTTCGTGGCTTGCAGAGCCTTGCGCAGGTTAAGCTTCTCCCAGTTCAAAAGTGAGGGGCAGAAGGAGATAGGGAACCTCTGCAGCGAAGGGGGCTGTTTGGTTTCCTCATTTGCATCTCAATCCCCACAATGCTCTTCCGGCTACTCACAGCTATTCCATAGTAGTGCTCTTGGCTGAGATCTGGGAACACGCTCAAAGGGTGAGGCAGCTTTTGGATGCACTGAGCTGTTTTCTGTTTAAGCTGTGAAAAGCAAACATCTTTTCAAGAAAGAACATTCTGAACGGTAATTTTTTTGCATTTACAATTCAGAAACAGCAGAACTTCACTGAAATATGTGAGGAAAATATTGCATAATGTTAAAAGGAAACATAAATCCTCTGTAGTGAAGTCTTTGCGCTACTCTGAAAACAGAAGCCACTAAGTTACTACATTGGCCTAATGTGGCAGGACTGGAGATACAGGTTCTGGAAACAGCTTCATACACTCAAACACTTGAACCCAAATAAAGCTCTATTGCGTTCCTTAAGGAGCAACTCAAAGATGAGAATCTACACAGTCACTTCAGGCACTCGCTTCTAAATTCACTTTACGTATTTTCTTGTCATGGCTACAAACCCAGGCACAAACAGCGGTGATTTTGAAAGACTCTGAGAATGGGCAGCTGCAGGAGAAGCTGCTTCTGTTGAAGGAGAAATGACTAATTGGCTTCCGTACTCAAATGTGCCGATCTGGAGAAAACAAAATCAAGCAGTTATTAGAGATGGGCTCAAGCTCAGGTCTGAACTTATATTTTCAAAACATGGCTGCATTTAGATCCTAGGTATTAGGGACAAAACTGTCCCACCAAGTTGGGACACAGCTGGAGGGCACAATAAGGGCATTTTCAGTTGCAGGACTTTGAGTTAAGCACATTTCAGCTGAACCTGCAGACTTGGTTTAAACAGTGTGGCAGAGCTAATCTGTTGAAAGGTCTCACTCAGCATTGCTGTCCCGAAGGGAATATATATGGGAGAAGTGCAAACTCCTTGAGAGCCTTGCTGGTGGTTCCCCAGCCTGTGTGTTGGTTTCACCATGCGTCCCCGTGTTTTGCAACTCCCAATGAGCTCCCTCTCAGCTGATTTATTTTCAGGCTACTCAGCTTGCAGGAGGTGAATCAGGTCCTGTGGTTACAGAGCAGACCCAACGACCAGTGTATGGTGTGCAGCCCCTCACTGCCTGCCAGGAAGGGAAATCTGAAACTGGAAAGGAGGAGGGGAAAGGAGAAGGAGGGCATTTTCTGGAAACGCAAAGCCATAGCTTAAAGGCATGCATGGCAAAGCAGGAGGGAGAAGAGAGTGGTCTAAAAATTCCAACAAGCCACAGAGAGGACAATATAAAATTATTACAGGAGCAAGAAGGAAGAAATAAAATTCGTAAGGTAAATCCATCAGGCAGACAGGAGTAAGGAGAGTAACAAAACAGGGAGACATTCAGCAGTGGGAAATCTTTGTGGTGAGAGGGAACTGTGTTACTTGCTCTCATTAAATTAAAATTAGTAATGAAGAGTCACCCATCCATAATTGCATGCTTCTGCTTACTCCTGCTTACTTCTGTTAGTGCTAATATCTGAGCATAGTTCCTATTATTCCTAAATTACTACTACTCATGGCTTGCTTTGTTTTTGTTTTAACTGGAAAAGTTTCAGCCTTTGGAATGTTAACAGAAAACAACACACATTTAAAGAAAAATAAGCAAATATTTCCTAGAAGAAGGTAGTGTTAACGGGATGCCTGAAATCAAGTGGTAGGACAGCAGGATTTCTGATGGAACAGTGCCAGTTTAGAAATTGCATTTTAAAGAGCAATGCAGCATGACAGAAGTGTTGGAAGAGGGGGCAGGGGAGCGCTGGGAGTGAAGCTGCCCCTCTTCCCTTGGACACACAGGCAGCTCTGGAACAAACAGCTCCCCACTGAACTGGCAACTCCCGCTGCACACACAATCCAGCTTCCGCCGCTGCATGTTTGTGTTAGGATCCCAACCAGCTCCCACCCAAATCAATGGATTTCACTGTAGGCACAAAAGTGAGACTTAGACTTTCAGTCTTAATTGTCAGATAAACAGAAAAACTCGGGGGGGGGGGGGGGGGGGGAGTTGAAATCTTGTTTTGTGTTATTAGTATAAAAGAACAAAAACATAAAAAAAAAAAAAAGAGAGGGGGAGTGG
>JANIJG010006944.1:17296-30855 GCA_024611175.1 Megaceryle torquata | reverse complement strand
AAGTAGTGTGCTGCCTGCCATCCACCTCCCCCGGGGCGCAGTCAGCAGGAGCACTTAGCTAAAGAAAAGAGAGAGTCTCACCTATGCAGAACTTACCTCTTCCTTTTGTTAAGGCTTATCTGCAAGGAGCCAAAGGGGGGGCACAGAGACATTGGGATGAATCAACACCTCTTCCTTCCAGACAGGTCTTTCCAGACCTTATCTCCTTATAAGGTTTGAGGCATACTGATAGCCGGGCTCTTACAATGTGGTAAACAGTTTATTACTGATGGTAGAAATATGTAGCTTCATTGAATAGTTAAATACTAAACTCTTTGCCTGTTACTTCTGAACAGCTCAATATATTTTAGCACTGCAAAATTAGGCTTAACCCTTGGTCAGAAGAGGATATCGTCTTGGATGATGATTATCTTCCTTTGGGATTCTTCAGTGCTAGTAGAACAAAATGTCTGAGCAAGTCAGAATACGTTATTAGGTGATCAGAAGAGTCTATAAGCACTGAAAGTAAACCGAAATGCATTATGATATATATAACTGTAAAAATGTAGTATACACATTTCTGGTGGTTTTTTGTTGGTTTTATTTTGGGGTGGTGTTTTTTGTTTGTTTGTTTTGTTAGGTTTTTTTGGTTTTTTTTCAGATAGAAGAGATATGTTTGTGTACATTATGCTACAAGTGACGAAAATCACCTGGAAGGAGAAGGAAATTTCTAGCATATATAGTTGCCTGTAACAGGCTTAAACAGGTTCTTGAAACAGTGATACTTCCCACTGCTGAATGTAGATTGGTGGACCCAACATGATATTTGAAAAAAATGAGGCTATGTATACATAATCAGTTTAAACAGAAGTTGACAGGCTTAATGAATAAATTTCTGGAAGCAGCCTTATGACCTCTGTTTTACCAGAAATCTAAATATTTAACTGTAACATTCCCTCTGAATCTAGAATATATTAGTCTACAGGGCTACAGCAAGGGTTGTGTAGAAAAGAAAACAATCAAATGCTAATGCTATTATGGATTATGATCCATTGTGAAATTATTTTTTAATATCTATTGCAATATAGAAAAAATATACTTCTAGTATGGTTATAATTTAATATATTTAACAGATTAAAGTATTAATAAGGAATGCTAAACTAACTTTCAAGAGGCTGATGGAGCTGGGGTTGTTCAGACTAGAGAGGAGGAGACTCAGGGGTGACCTTATCTCTCTTTACAACTACCTGAAAGGAACTTGTAGTCAGGCAGAGGTTGGGCTCTTCTCCCAGGCAACTAGTGACAGGACAAGAGGGCATGGCCTGAAGCTGTGTCAAGGGAGGTTTAGGTTGGATATCAGAAAGCACTTTCCTCATTGAAAGGGTGATTAGACACTGGAATGGACTGCCCAGGGAGTTGGTGGAGTCACCATCTCTGGAGGTGTTTAAGGAAAGGTTGGATGTAGCAATTAGTGACATGGTCTAGATGATGTCAAGGTGTTGGGTCATAGGCTGGGCTTGATGATCTTGGAGGTCTATTCCAGCCTCAGAAATTCTGTGGTTCTGTGATTCTTCCTTGGCTCATGGTTCTAGTTTTTTTATTTTTCTTATACATATGTTTACTACATTTCTAGCTCCAAATAATAAGTTTTTTTCCTCTCCCAGACTTCCCTTTTAACAAATGATACCTGGAAACATCTTTCCTGACAAAGAAGTAACTAGGAAGTTCTTACTATATTGCCAGTACCACCTTTTGAGAAAATTTAATGTGATACTGATGCTAAATAAATAAATAAATAAATTGCAAGGTGAAACCATATCTTTTTATTTTTGAAGCCTTAGATATACATTTATGTTATAAACCCACTCATTACTATTCTTGATCTGGTCATTCAATCAGAATTTTTGCATGGTATAACACCAAAATAATAATTTCTGATAAATGCAAGGTAGATATGTTTTAATCTTCCATCTAAAAAAGACTACTGCAGAGTATTTATGTTTTATACTAGTCACTGCCTAGTAGAAAACTTGAGACACACTGAGCACTTTGTTTTCCCAGAGCAAGCACCTGCTGGATCATGAGATTGTATGTAATACCTTGGCAATTTGCCGGCGCTTTTATTTATATAGATTTACACACTGTGCTTTCTAGCAAATCTCTAAGCACACTTGAAATCAATGGTCTAAAACTAAAAGGACTCAGTCAGCCCTAATCAGATTTTGAAACATCTGCAGCTTTATAACTAACAAACGCTAGGTTAACACAACTGCCTATGGAAAATTTTTTTACTTTCACAAAATCACAGGAGTGTGTCTTCTTTGTGTATGCCAAGGTCCTTGAGACTGATATCTTTGCTGATTTACCTCTCAGACACATTCTATGTGGCATTCTTAGATAACTGCTGCCTGTTTTTTTTTTCAATTTCTTCATTCAGAAGCAAGTAAATATCCAGCATTCAATTTATATCAAAGTATCTCGTCACAAAAAAATACATGTGCTTAAACAGGCGCATGCACTTTTAAAGTTGCAAGTGAACGTCAGATATATCCAAATACTATATTTTTTTGAGGTGTTTTCTTAGCATTTTCTGGTATTTATTCATGGAATGCAAACTTGTATTTCATTCTGAAATCAACACTAGGAACAGAAAATAAGCATTTTCACATGCACTTCTTTTGACACATAATGCTGAAATTGTAATAGACATCTACAAATGCAGTTTAAACATGCAGAGAGGTGTTTAGCTATATATCTCAGTGTATATATGTAATTAAAAATGAAAAACAATTAGTAGTTTCTGCATATGTTTTGTTGCTTGTTGATTTTAAAATGAAAAATAATAGTTTTTGCATATGTTTTGTTGCATGTTTGTTGGTTGTTTTTTTTAGATTACTCTTGAATGAGTGCATCACAGTCCTATTTTAGAATGTTAACTCAAAGAAGCTTATTCTAGCACAAAAATCTATGTATGTGTAGGCCTACATACTTATAAGATTTTTTAATATGCATAAAACTCCTCCTTTTTTTGGTTGGCTGATTGGTTGGTTTCTTGTTTGTTTTTTTAATGCTTTGGTTTGTGGGGTGTTTTTTTCTTATTTGAGGTCCTTCAGTTTCTGTCTTTAACAGAACAACATTGAGTACTGACTGTAGAATTCTGTTACAGCAAGAAAATTATTTTGTTCCTATATTATATGTACATTAACTTTTGTTGACTGTTGTTCTAGATATAGTAATACAGAACTATATGTGTATTTAGAAAAATTAATCTTATTTCTTCCTGAAATGACACACTGCAGGACATGGAAGAGTCAAAGATGCAAAATGGTGACTGCAGAAATATTTGACAAGCCAATCCCCCAGTCTGTGTTTATTCCAAAAACTTAGTTTGCATACTCTATATTTAAACATGTGTAAGACCTAAGTATACAAATAGAAGCAGGAGTTAGGATAGTTACAGGTATTTCTTCTTCAGGAGTAGGAGAGTGCAAACTTTCACACAGGTCAATTACATAAGACTGAATGAAGATTTATGGAAAACTTAAAGTGTGCTGAATCTCTAAAGCCTAAGCAAAAGAGGAGGCACTGTGTGCACACAGGATAGCCACTGAACAATTTCTTTACAAGATATGTGAACTGCCCTGTGTTCAAAAGGGCATACCTCCCAAGGAAACTTTTGTTGCTGCTATTTCTTACTATTGACATAGATGGAACATTTCCTGCTGCTACTAAAAGCAGGCTTTAAATATTAACTGGGGTTCATAAGCCTCTATGCAACTTTTATAAAACATTACTGCTCAGTACTAGTCAAAAATGCCATCTGTGGAATGTTTTTTAAGAAAGGAAGCCTGAAAAAGCAAGAGATGGTTTACATTTTTCTTGTTGATTAGTATGAGAAAAGTAGTTGTACACATCTCAAATGATTAGCTTAATAAATATACTACAGACATGAATTAGTTATGTCTATTAATTGTGTTATGTATATACATGTAAAAACAAGATGAAAATTTGAAAAAAAAAGGAGTCTAGTTATACAATTGCATCTTTTCTAATGCTAATTAAACGTGTATTATTGCTAAATATGTTATAAGACACTAATATGAATTATAATATTAAGCATCATAAGCAACATCAGTTACAAATTATTACTTCTGATTCTACTATATTTATGTCAAACAAGATTAGCAAGTCACTGTAGATTCACTGAAAAAGATTAAGCTAGAGGGTGTTACATTATACACAATAACATCCAAAATTCATATTGATCCTATCTGGCAGGTTGTTTATGTAACTTTTTAAATGGCTACCATATGGAATGCTTAAAGAATTTTTACTGGGATAATCCTCAGTTCTTTCTCACTGATATTTTGGATGACCTTGAATATCTCAATTCTCTTTGACTGTGCTCCCATCCCTCTGGCTTCATCTATATTTATATTGCAAGCTCTTTCTCTTATCATGTGTACAGACTTGCAGATCTTGATCTGGCTATTTTGATGTTACATTCATATGAATTATAATAACAGTGACCACAATAATTGTATCAGTGATGTGATTCTGAGTTTATAGGACAAAAGTAACACTTCAGTAGCAGTTTCTTTGCCAGAGAGAAATCAGCTGGAAAGAAATTGTTTGTTAAGTCACTTACATATATGTTTCCTTTTCAGAATTGAACAGGGTCAAGGAGACTTAATGTGCACAAAGCTGAACTAGTGCTTTTGTGTGGCTTGGCAGATTGTAACTGAAATTATTCTCTTCTGTGAAAGTCACTGTAACTGAGTTCTAGAATCCCTGCAGTATTTCATTTCTCTTTGAGAGTCGCAGAGCAGCAGCAGCAAAGTAGTTTCAGTCACTCATCTTCTTTTTAAGGCTTTAGTTCACATTCAGCCAAAGAAGTTAAATTAATGTTTGTCTTGTTGTCAGTAAGAGGCACAAATAGAAATATATCACTTATAACTTCTATCTAGTGAGCAGTTACTGACTTCAAATGAATGACCAGATCAACTTAGAAAGCCACTTAGTTCAGTTGTGCAAGGTCCCAGAATCCTAAATTGGCTGGAGTGAGACAATAGTGGAGTAAGGGAAGCATAAAAATTGTAGGGGTTAGAGCAATTTGGTCCTCTCTGTATGTGCTTGGCGCAATGTCAGTCGGTAGGAGTAACAAAATGTTACATTGTCTTTGACCTCTTTTACACTGTCACAAAATGTATTTAAAAACTGTAGAGGAACTGGGATGACTGAAGTTTTGTATGAGATTTAAATGTCAAAAAAGGGTTTGCGTATAGGGCTACACACTCCTGATTTTTAGTATTTTGGTTCACTGACAAAATCTATGAAGAGGAAAGAATAGGCTAATGTCATCTTCTGACAAAACTTCTTCCAAAAGAAGTTACTTTTGTGGCAATCCCAGTTTCTCTAGTTCAATAAAGGTGACAAAGAAACCTTTACAGTGTCTGACCTTTACTTGACCAAATTCAAAGCCAAAAGTCTATTAGGTCCTAGAAGAAAGAGGAAGTTCTCCAGAGCATGCCTGAGGGTTTTATAATCTATCATTAGATGGTATCATATTTGCTGTTTGGATTTGACATCTGTGGCATGCAGGAAGCATGACATTCAGTGTTGCCCCCACTTCTCCCTTCACATTCAATAACAATCAGGTGAGAAACAAGATGCGAGGAGTGAGAAATGGGGAGACAAGAAACCAGCAGAGACGGATGTGAGCAGAGTGGGACTACAACACATATGCAGGAAGTCCTATTCTCCTCCATACAGTGAGGAGCTTTTCCAGTGGTCATGCAGCAAGTAAGCTGGACAAACTGCCTGCCAGAAAATGTCATCCTTGAGCACCCTGCAGAGGTATCCATGGGAGAAGTGACCTAGCTCAGCCTCAGTGCAGGGTGAGGAAACAGCAGGATATTTCTGGTCACCTTCTGGGATGGTCTGAGATGACCTCTGGGGATGTGCCTGAATGTGGCCTTTCAACACACATACCTCATCTCCAGCACTGCCATGAGAAGGCTTTAGTTCCTTCATTATCTCCTTCTTATGCCAGCACACAGAATGAATGGTCTAGATGGCACATCAAGGTGTAAGGAAAAAGACAGATAGTGATTTTTTTTATTTATTTTTTTTATTTTTTTTTTTGGATGAGTTTGTGTTAGGATTTTTTTTTCCTCTCATTTTCATCAGCTTTTGGGATGGGGATCCTATTCTTAGGCAGTTTGTGGATACTTTATTAATTTGGACAGGATTTGTCATGAGGAGCTTTTTGCTTGACTTTTTTTTTTTTTTTGGTCCCCCCAACAATTGTTTGTGGGTGTGATTTTTTTTTTTTTTTTTTGGTATGTTTTCTGTACTTATTATTTTCATAGGTGAATTTGGAGGCCAGATTTGTTTATTTTCTTTTTCTGTTCCTTTCAGCAGCCTTTCCTCACATTGGCAGCTGTTGGTGCAGGTTATTTCTTGTTCCACTGTAGCTTTGCCCTGGATCCAGGCTGTAGCTTTCAGTGCCTTGCAGCAGTTTTTGGGAGCTTCAACAACTAACAGCTTCTGCAAGTCACTCCCTGATTGGTGGGATACTGCTTGTAGCTTTTCCTGATAACCTGGTTGGTGATGTGAGGAGGCTTCCTTTTTTTATAACACTCCATCTTCCCCTTTCCCTCCCCCTTCAACCAGATTTTATATTATGGAAGATACATGTCAATTTTTTGACTTAATAGATTAAAATAATTTTCATTACATGGCCATGACACATTTAAAGTGCATTTTCCTGATTGTTAGCAGGAAACTCTTATCTCCATGCTTATTTTACTCCCTTCTGTGCGGGGAAGTCACATCATGTTAAAAATAGCACAGTAAGTACTATTTCTGCACTGAAATGGTTCTTCACAACTTCTTTTACATCTTCTTCCACTATTTCCTTTTATTGTGTCAAAATTGTTTTCAGGTCTCCAAGAACTATTATAGCTTTTTCCAACCTTTCAAAGAGGTGCTCAGATTTTAATTTTTTTCTTTCTGTGACAATGTTGTGTTTAAGTGTTTTAACTACATTGATGGCATTCAAATACACCTTTTGAAAAATAAACTGACCTGAAAGTGTTCTTTTCTACTATTATTACATGGAGCTCTATGCTCTCCCAAAATGTCTGCTGTGCAGAAATTGCTATGGATACCAGTAATCTGGTTAGATTGCAATATTGTCTTATCCTGCTTCTGGGGAAGGTAACATTTTTGATTTTAAATCATTTGTTCCTAGCCATTAGAGGCATTTTTTTAAACATCACCATTTCTGCTTTCTATAGCAGTTCACCAGCCTTCTCCTCTGACCACCACCATGGGAAAACTTTTAGTGTATCTGTATTCAGCCAAAGAAACAGTAGCAAAGAAACTGTTACTAGTCATGAACAAGTAGTCTTTTTTTTCCAGGTGACATTACTTCACTTTCATAAATCAGTCTGGGTTCAGAAGGGATTGGTTTTGTCTGAGTTTCTGAATTTCACAGTACTTAACACTAAAAGGACCCAGCAGAGCCTGTAGGTGGAGAGTGCGCTATAGGTATGAGAAAAAGCTGAGGAAGAAATTTGAAACTAAATTGTAAGTCTGGTTGAGTCTCCCAGTATGTCACATCAAAACTGTGGTGTCTCAGCTGTGCAAGAGATGTGCTTTATATGCAAAGCCAAGAATTTACTGTAGGTCTAATCGGAATCTTAACAGTCTTTCCAAATAAGTATTATTAGTACAGTTACAAAAGTACTAAGATTTACCATGGAAGTTATCCTATTACTGCAGTTGAATAGCAATAATAATAGTTGTCATGGTCTAACTCCAGCTGGCAACTAAGCACCACACAGCTGCTTGCTCATTTCCCCTCCCTAAGAGGGGGAAAGAATCAGAAGGGTAAAAGCGAGAAAACTTATGTGTTGAGATCAAGACAGTTTAATAGGTAAAGCAAAAGCTGTGTGCACAAGAACAGCAAAACAACAAGGAAATAATTCTGCTTCCCATTGACAGGCAGGCATTCAGTCATCTCCGGGAAATCAGGGATCCATCACATGTATGTTACTTGGGAAGACAAATGCCACCAATGTCCCCCCTCTTCCTTCTTCTCCCAGCTTTTTATTTCTAAGAATGACATTATATGGTATGGAATATCCTTTTGGCTGTGTCCTCTCCAAACTTCTAGTGCACACACAGCCTACTTACTGGTGGGGTGAGAGGCAGAAAAGACCTTGACTCTGTGTGAGCACTGCTCAGCAATAATGAAAACATCCCTGTGTTATAAACATGGTTTCCAGCATACATTCAAAACATAGCCCTAAATTAGCTACTACAAAAAGAATTAACTATCCCAGTCAAAACCAGCAAAACAGTTTAATAGTTAAAACTGACAAATGGACTTTCCACTTCAGTTGTTTCATTCGGGGGAAAGGCTTATAGTGAGTTGCCATTCTGACTCCTTTGCCAAGGGAATGTGATGGATTCTTCTTTCTCATACTTGAGGGGTTTATACTATGGGCTTCTTTTAAGCATTTTCTAACACATTCTAGACCTTCCTTCTTTTGCATTTCTGTGTTACATCTGCTTTTGTTATGTAATGTATGTTTTATTTATGTTGGAAACTTGTCTTCTGTTACTCTTAAAGCCAGTTTCACGCAGCTCCAAATGTATCATCTCTTTGCTGGTCAGTAGTTAGTCACAGGATGAATCACAGGATGTTTTGGGTTGGAATGGGCATTTCAAGGTCATGTAGTCCACCCCCTCTGCACTGAACAGGGACATCTGCAGCTAGAGCAGGTTATTCAGAGTCCTGACCAACATCACCTATTATGTTTCCAGGGATGGGGCATCGACCACCATTCTGGGTGACCTGGGCCAGGGCCTCACCACCCTCACAGAACAAAAAGTCTTCCTAGTCTAAATCTCCCTCTTCTAGTTTAAAAACATCACCCCTCGTCCTGTCACAAAAGGCTCTGCTAAATAGACTATACTCATCTTTCTGACATGCCCCTTTATGTGCTGAAAGGCCGCAATGAGGTCTCCCCAGAGCCTTCTCCAGGATGAACAACCCCAACTCTCTCAGCCTGTCCTCACAGCAGAGGGGCTCCAGCTTTTGGATCATTGTTGTGGCCTCCTCCGGCCCTGCTCCAACAGGTCCATGTCTCTCCAGTGTTGAGGACTCCAGATATGAACCCAGCACTGCAAAGGGGAGGGTCTCACCAGAGTGGAGCAGAGGGGCAGATTCCCCTCCCTCAACCTACTGCCCAATGTCAGTGGCAGAGGTGATTAGTTTGTAGCCTCGATCTGTCATCTCATGTTTAGGTTTTTCAAAGCCTCTGCTGTTATCCAGTGTTTGTATTCCACAATTCCATGTAAATTTTTCTGCAAACAATAAACTGTGTCACTAGAATAGTACTTGTTATCACTATCTGTTTCTCACAGAGCTATATCAGAATTATTATAACAAGAGACATAGCATCACACAATTTTACAAAGATAAGCAAAACCCAAACAAATTAAATAACAGCCTGCTAGAGCTAAAAAAGCTAAAATAAAGCTCCAGGCAAGTATAAGGCAAGTCCAGATAAATGATGCCTGATAAGCCCCAGTCTGGTGGCCTTACAGTGTTAGAACAAACTCTGTGGTTTCTCCATCAGAAATACCACATCTACTGAGCTAAAGGATAACAAAAGTGAGACACAGGGGACAAACAGTATCAACACAGTTTGTCAAACAGAATATATTTTCAAATGGAACTTATTACAGTTCTTTTGGTTTTGAACAATTCAAAGTCAAAATGACTAACATTGAGAATCAGCTGAGACAACCATTGTGAACTGATCCCTGGGGATTCTAATAATAAGCTAAAAGGGGTAAAGAGGTTGGTCTTAACAGTAAATAGCAGCCTGATGATGAGGTGCTAAGACTTGTGTATTTATAACTGTATTATCAGAGTTGGGAAGTACAGAGGTATTAAACAATGCTTGCAAAACTAGACTAACCATAGTTGTACATAATTTTTCATATCAGAAGGGTTATCTCTCTAGGTAATAACTCTTCTTTCTTCTTCTACTTTAGCATTTTTTGAGCTCTTCACTTGTTTTGTCAGCTAATATATACAAAGGAGTTTAAATCAAGCACTCAGCATGAAGGAGCATAAAATATTGGCAATAATTTCTCACATTAGGTTCTGTAATGGTTCACAAAAGAAAAAGAACATCATGACAAAAAAATTCAAAATCAACCAAGCAAAAAACCCACTTTGCCACAAAATTGACTACCTTAGCTGTAATACAAATGAAGTACCAATCTTTTCTAGTGCTGACAGAGATCATCTACAGGGTGAAGCTTTCAGCAGTCAATGGAAATTTAATGTGCAGTTCTATTTACATGAGCAGCGTTTGCAGACAGTGACCAAGAAGGCAACAGCTTAGTCTTTTGGCAAGTTTTTGAGGCAGTGTGAAAGGATACCAGTCCCCCAAAGCTCTTTCACTTCATACTTCATCTTGATGAAGATACTTATGTTTTCTCCTTTTTCCTTATGATGGATAGTGGTTAAACAGACATCCTTGAAAAGTAGGTGTCCTTATACTCCGGACGTCTTTAACAGAAATGTGTGACGGATCCAAGGGAAAAGCACAGGTTGGATTTAACTTTGAGATGTAGTCTTTCTCAGAAACCTTCCTAAATCTAGAGCAACAATTTTGGTAGCTTAAATATAATTTAAAAGTTCACTTCAAAAAGTACATTTCAGTGAGAATTTTATAATCCAATATATAGTCCTGTAGATTTCTCCCTCAGCTTTGGACAATGAATGCTTTGCATGTCCTTTAGGAAACAGAAATCCCCAACTGCATAATACAGAAATCCCCAACTATCCATAATTTAGGAATAATGAGAAACTTTAGAAAACAAACAAGTAAATAAGTTTTCTATCTATCTGGCTTTATAAACACAAAATCCCACTATAGATACAAAGCTCCTAGTAATGTAACACTGATAATGAGATCCATCATGCTTAAATCTGCTTGCAAAAATTAGGTATCTGTGTGAACAAGTTGCATGGATTTTGCTAATATTGAATGGAACAAAAAGCATACTCAAACTACAGATTTTCCCTTCTTGAATTACAGTTGAATCACTTTCTAGAGATTACAACGTAGGGTATAGATCTAAAGTGGTATGAATTGCTCTCTGAAAGCACCTGCCTTCCTCCACTAAAAATGGGGAGATCTTAGATGATGGGGAATAATCTAAATAAAAATTGCTTTACTTATTATTCTGTCTTGGATGGAACAGGCTGCAGACCCTTTTGGCTACTTTTATTATAGTTTGTTGTCTGTTCCAGCACAAAAAGATTACTAAGATATTAAGAAGCAATATCTTTAAGTGTATCTATATACAGTCTACTAATTCAAAACTTATATATTCATATTCATGTTTCTCAACACAATCACATAAAGAGCTGATTTGAACCAAAGAAATTGTACAAAAAAAAAAAAAAAAGAAAATGGGGTCTGATATTAATCTGTTTTGTTGCATCCAGGACTGTGAATGAGTGCCTGGTGTTGTGGTTTGATCTACCCAGACAGCAACAGAGCAACCACACAGCTGCTCACTCACTCCTACCCCTCTCTACCTGAGATGTGGAGGAGAAAATGCAGCAAGACTCTTGAGGTAAAGGACAGAGAGGTCTCACTTACTAATGGGGGTTGGACTAGATGACCTTTAAAAGTCCCTTCCAACCAAAACCATTCTGTGTAATTATGGCCACAGGCAAAAGAGAGGCTCATCTTGGGGAAAGATAAATTTAATTCAAACAACAAAATCACCACCAATTCACTAATTGAATTGGAGTAGGACAGCAAAAAATACAACTAGATCTTAAACACACCTTCCCCCAACCCTTCCCCTCTTCCCAGGCCCAGCTCTGCTACCTCCTCCCCACCCACCAGCACAGGGAAGTAGGCAATGGGGGTTGTGGTCAGTTCCAGTCTATTCTATATTGTTTCTGCTACTCCTTCCTCCTCAGGCAGAAAACTCTTCCCCATCCTCCCCTGTGGAAATGTGTCATCCTTCTTACAGGAGATGGTCCTTCACCATCTTCTCCAACAAACTTCTGTGGGCTGTAGTCCTCCCAGGAATGGACCTTTCTAGCACAGGCTTCCCTCAGAGTCATGGCCTTCTTTGGGATAAATCCCCTGCTTCAGTGTGGGTCCTCCACAGGCTGCAGACAGGATTCTTCTTTCCCATTGATTCCCAGCTTGCCATCTCCTACAGGCCAAAGTGGAATGGCTGCTCCAGCCTGCCTTCACTGCTCCTTCCTTGCTGCCCTGGGTGTCCACATGGTTGTATTTCTCATGTCCTGCTCTTTTCCAAAACAAAAGAACTCCCAAATCAAAAGAATCTGTCCAACAGGTTTTTACCCTCATAGATGTTATCACAGAGGCAATGGTTGGTTCAGTCTTAGACAGAGGTGGATCCAACTTGGAGCTGTAGGAGCTTCTTGAAGCTTCTTATAGGACCTACACCTGTAGCACCCTCCCCTGATACCAAAACCTTACCAGACACAAATCCAACACACCTGATTAGTACAGAAACATGTCAAGACTGATATTATGAGAGTTTACATCAGCTAAGGACCTGTCTTAACATAGTCATTCTTGTATAAGAACTATTAGTAAAAAGCTTAGGAAGACTTCTGTTTAAGCAAGGTTTGATGAGATAATGATACCTTTTCTGTATGTGAAATTTGAGTGCAAATCTGTATTATTTTAGCAAACATCTGAATGATGGCATTTCATTAGACCTACAAGGAAACATGCACACACATGCATACTGGTTCCTCCTTTAATTCTGACCACAATATTGGTGTGTGAAGAAATGCATCTAGTTTCCAATTTAGTAGTTTAATAAAATAAAGAAAGGAGTGTGTTAGCTCTAATATACTTTCATCAAGGCTTAGACATTCTGGTTATTTTAATATATTCATTCTAGCCTGATCTTCCACAGATTAACAATTCTTATAACACTGTCACACCCCACCAACTGTGATTTAGCAAGTATGTAATTTATCACTTAATAAGAATGTCCATGTTAACCACAGTGGGAGATTTTACTGGCAGTAAAATCTGCTTTTTTCTCTGAGGGAATATAAAGGCTGTATCCAAGTGGACTAAGAAAGTTTAAGGTCTCTTATAAGGAGAATGACCTCAGAAAGAATGGAACTTCCTATTAGCTAAAATTTATCATGTGTTGTGGTGGTCCGGAGACATTCTGTGAAAATAAAGACCCTTATTGGGCAGTTATTTTTATGAATAAAAATGTAGACAATAATCCCAAGTAGTTTTTTTGTGTCCTCTGTAGTAAAAATGTAGTTTTACCTAACCCACATTGCACTTATATTATTATAGTCAGGAATAAAGCTCTAAATATGGTCCTTATTGTACTACCGTTGCATTGTGTTGTTTTTTTTTTTTTTTTTTTTTAACCGTTTTTCACAAAGATGAGAATCTGGCAGACTAAAGAGCCAAACTTTGCCACGCTTCTCTCTCCATTCTGTGTCGATGCACATGCGCTGTGTC
>JANIJG010006944.1:0-17196 GCA_024611175.1 Megaceryle torquata | reverse complement strand
GGTCCTTATTGTACTACCGTTGCATTGTGTGGTTTTGTTTTTTTTTTTTTTTTTTAACTTTTTTTCAAGAAGAGTAGAATCTGGAAAGTTACAGAGCCAAAAGTTGCAGAGCTTCCATCTCCAATCTTGTCTGATCTAACTGAATCTGTTTTGGTTTGTTATATGTAACATTCCTCCTCTGGGCAGAAGGATGCCTTGAACTGAAGTATCTAGCATAGTGTGCTGATAGGGTTACTTTTCTAAGAAGACTAAGAATAAACTGCTGAAAATAAACTTCTTTATTCCTTACAAAGTGTTGATGTATCAGTTCATTCTTTCTTACAGACACACATGTGACTATAAATCTCAGGCTAGGGTATGTAGTAGAGATGGAGCCAAAACCAGAGATAAATGTCTGATATCTTTAAAGCAGTTGAGATTTCTGGAAGCCTATGGTAAATTCTGATTTCTAGTGAAAATCTGAGGCTGTTGAAAGTGAGAATATGGATATGGTCACAACCTTATGGTTTGTAACTCCTGTTCTAACATCAGTTTTCCAAGACAATAGTGCTATTAATTAACCTTTTCAAATGCATTTTACCTTTGTAAAGTTACATTCTACAGAAACCGATGATGAATATGAAGAATGAAGATGTTCCTGACTATAAGAAATAGAATATTTACAAAAACTGAACCTAGATCTCTTGGTCTATGTATGTAACTCCTCTTTTCAACTTAATTTTTCTCTAACAAAAAGCTTTCATACAACTCTAAAATATTTTAATCATTGAATGAGTTCTCTTGTAAACTAAGACAGAAAGCAGAAATTCAAATGATGAGTCTTGTTACTTAAGATTATAAATCTTTGGGAGGGACTCTGATGCTAACATGATAGTAATATAACCATAGATGGATAAATGGAAGAAAGACCTCTAAAATAAAATATACACTTGAGTGAGTTATTACTTTTTTTTTTTCCTGTTTTATTTACATTCAATATTCTTTAAAATAGAATTAACATTTCTTGACCACCAGTGAGAGCTACAATTTATTTTTACTTCATTTTAAGCAAAATTTTTCTTCAGAGATAAATAAATGTGCTTCATTCTTGACAGTACCTCCAAGGAGAATTCGGAGGAAGGAAGGGAAAGCAAAAAAGTAATATGATATGCCAGAACTGTAGCTTGAGGAAAGTTTCATTGCCAATGTTCTAAAATTAACAATCACAACGTCACCTTTGAGAAGAGTTTTAGAGAAAATAATCTGAGAAAAACTCTCAGGAGAGTTCTGTATATTCCTTACTGCTGTTTTCTCAAATTCTTTACATGGAAACATGATTCAAAATACACCAGGAAAAGCAATTTTTGGTAGTATTATGAACTCGGAATCAGTTAGGTTTATAGAGACAATCTGTTTAACCCCATGGTGAAACCACAGTAACAACAAAAATCTATGCTGATCCAACAGATAATCCCAGAAATATCCATGAGTTCACACAAACAAGCACAAAAAAGTAATTTTTTTTTTTACCTCTATCAATTTTTCAGAATCTAAAAGCAATAGAACATTTAAAATCTTTTTTATATAGCATACACATTTATTGGGTCAACTGCTATGTCATCAGCAGAATCCACTACCTTCAGACAAGATTCAGGGTCTAAATATACACTGAGAGATGACTGGCAAACATACTTGACTTGGGGAAATTAAATTTATTGGCAATTTAAAATAGAAGAGGATGGTGAGAAGCAAAGATAAAAACTAAACCATATCCGTCTCCTCCATTTTCTCCGAGCTTAACACTCCTTTGTTCACAGCTCCTCTACTTCCTTCTCCTTTGACCCTCCCTCAAGTCGTGCAGGAGTAATAGGAAATAGAGGGTTGCATTTATTCATTGAATAACATGATGACAGCATTTCATGTATACATTTGCTTATGAGGCACCTTTTTTTTCTTTTACATATATATTAATGCAATACAGAAAATGTGCAGGTAGATGGGTACACTAAGAAAATAAACAGACAGAAATTAGAGCAGTTAAGTCTGAAAGAATTAAAATGATCTGAACATTCAAAAATTTGTAAACATCAGACTGTAACATGTCAATGAAATAGATTCCATTTTTTAAAGTAATGTTGTAAGGGTCAGGATTTTGTCTTGCTCTTATATTTCTCGAGAAATAATAGTTTCCGTTGAATAAAATAATGTTTGTCTCATTTTGTCTGTGAATAATTGTACTTAAAAGGGCAAAAATTATGCGTCTTCTGGTAAATTGGAACTTATGATCATAAAGGTTATCTGTTAAGAGATTGAAGTATGATAATCACTGAAAATTTTTTTGGCTCAAGAGATTAATTTTCCCAATAAATTTTTAAAGTTTATAAAATTAATGTAATGATACATATGTTTAAAATAAATCAATGTTCTTTCTCATTTTTATTTTGACATTAAAATGTTCTGCAGAAGTTTGTAGTGTTAATACTGCTCAGGAAGGTCATGCCTCAGTAATGCTAAGATAAGGGTCATGGTTTTCAGAGGAAACATTTCTAATAATCCTGAAGGTGGTTGAATTATCTAGTTTTTCTTGGTCTTCTTTTTTTCCTTTCCAAGCTGACATATGAGCATCGATTAAATGAATGATAAGGTCCATGTTTGATCGATTTTTCACTTTTTTAATTTAGAAGGTAAAACTTTCTATCACATTTGAAGTTGAGAATTATGGTTGAGATAATAGAGGTCTGATTCTAGTGGAAGTTAAAAAGGAAAAAGTTGCCTCACAAATGTCAAGGCACCTTGTGGTCCAAGATGATTAAAACTAAACTGTTTGCTATATGAATCCCAAGGTGCTGCTATATCATTCAGCTTCCATGACATTTAGCCAGTGACTTTTCATAACTTGTTAATAATGTATAGCAATTCCAGGGTAAATTTGTAGTGACAGAGCTGGCTTGTTGCAGTAGAGCAGTTAACTAGATTTATTTTGAACAGAAAATGCACATTTTAAAAAGAAAAAGTCATGACTAATGTAAAAAGAGATTGCACATTTACAAGACAATTTTAACCAAGATAGTTGCTCAAGAGAGGTGCTTTTCATATTGATCTATTACTCTGCCCAAAGTCCCAATTATCTAACTGAGAGGTATTAACAAAACATTAGCCCACTCATCAAAGTTAACACTTATGAAGAAAAATTGATGTTTTATACAAATTTCATGGTATGGACTGGTCCATAAAGTTCAATGATCATAACAGACTGAATGAGTCACAAAGACAGGAAAGGTTACAGCAAAAGTAGTCTAAGTACAATTGCTGTTACTCATTGCTTCCAGATAAACCTAATAAACTTCTGTGTTGTAGAAACCATGTTTTTTTTCTGAATCTTATATCTCACAGATATACAAATTATTCATAAGCTGTAAAAGGTCACAAGGCAGATGAAGAAAGAGAGGGAGGAGGAAAAGGGTACAGATAAAAAATAAATTCAAAAGTTGAGTTACAAAAAAGACTCAAAGAGTAATGAGTTACTACAGGATATGAATTAGAGTTCTATGGAAAAAATCTGGCTGACATTTAGGTTCTTGCAGGTTTTCTCTGAGGATGAAAATTTACTCACAGAATAAATTTTGTTATGACTGCAGCTATAATTGTCATAAATCAAAATCCTTCATATAATTCTCCTAATAAACCATTAATAAATCACTTCAGAATTGTTTTAAATGTAGTATTTAGTGTATTAGAAATGTATGCACTCCAGTAGCCCTTAGAATGCAAAATAATGTGAACTAATACTTCACTTTATGAATAAAAAGTTTTGGCACCCCCAAAATTATTATTGGAAAATTCTGATTAAGCTTGCATAACGCAATTTCTGCATAAAACACTTGAATAGGACTGTGAAGTTGCCTTACCTCTTCTTTGATAAATCTTCCCAATACTGATATAAAGATGGAATTTCTAATTTGTGTAGAAGTTGTATATATTTTATTTGTATAAAAACTGCAATTTACTTACTTATATAACAAGCTAGTAGAATAAATTAGGTTCTTGCTTAGTGTAGTTTTCAGCAGTAGAGAAGTTATGGGGATGTTATAGATCTTTCTACAGTTAGCGTTTTGATCTATAATCATTAATACAAGAGACTATAGACAGTTGAGTTTATACTGAAGGGTGAGAAACTCAGGAAATGATCAGGCATTCAGACAGCTCTTTCCTCAGCTGTATTTCTATTCATTAATAGATCCCTCTGATGCTTTTCTAGTTTTAAGTCTTAAATAAAAAATACTGTTGCTTTGATGTGGAAATACTTATGTTCTTAGGTTAGATCTGACAAGCTCTGGATTAATAGAAAAATAGCTACTTCATTCTTCCAGTGTAAGTTCTGTGGATTCATTACAAGGGGTGTGTATTTCTACCTTATTATTGATTGATTAACTATAATGCCTACTTAAAAAAAAACCCAAACATTTAAAGTATTAATATTTCCTTTTATTATTTTGTTTTGTTTTTTGTTATTTTTTTTCCTGCCTGTTACATTTATTATTTTTATTATTTTATTTGATATAATGAAGAGAAGGAGTGAAGACATGGGATCAGTCTCATATGTGTAGCAGCTGCTGCATTAGGTTGTTGAATTTTATATATTAAGAAAGGATGTTTCATATTACTAACAGATCAGTTCTGATTCATTGTACACCCAGCTTTGGGGAAGGATGTCTACAACACTGTGAGACAGGGCTACTTAAATCAGGTAGATGGCATTTGGTCTGACTTTTGATTGATAAAATGTCAATAATGTTACAATTTCCTGTAGTTCTGTAAATCTATCAATATGATAGGAGCAAGTGTTTAAACTGTTAAGATTACTGTGTCTGTGAATATTTCTTAGGACCTGATTAATCTTTCCTAAATAGGTCAGCCAATCACATATAGACAACTTCCTATTAAGTCACCTATTTTTCTCTATCTATACAACTTTCTTAGGTTTAAAGGTCAATTTTCATTATATTAATTGGCCACTCCTTAGGCAGCTAAGCCCTCATACTGAATGAGTAATCTTTCTTTTAGTGTGAACTGTGTAGCTAGGTCAGCTTCAAGTTTACAAATTGCTTTTACACTGAGTCCATCACAGGCTTGTTCTCCAGGCCCTTTCCTGCCTATTCCCTGGTTCTCTATATTGCCTCACTTGCTCAGTTTAAATGTCTTGGATGTTTTTTTGCTCAAAGGCCTTCAGTATATAACTATTCCCTCTAGCGTTACTGAATCAACATACCACAAAGCCCTGTGAGCCAGAAACAAATAGCAGTTTCTTTCAAGCCATAGTGAATCATAATGAAAACCATAGTGAAAATCATATTAATAAAGCTAAAATACTGTATCTAACAAAATAAATCTTTCCAGCTGCATTGGCTTTGTGTGGCAAGGTTTTGGTAGCGAGGGCTACAGGGGTGGCTTCTCTGAAAAGCTGCTAGAAGCTTCCCCCACATCCAGTAGAGCCAATGCCAGATGGCTGCAAGATAGACTCAACACAGGCCAAGGCCAAGCCAATCAGTGATGCTGGTAGCACCTCTGTCATAGCATATTTAAGAAAGGAAAGATACAAACTTTTGAATTTTTTTCTAATTAGCTCTATGAGCAAAACAATCTTCAGTGCGACAAAGGCATAGCATGACTATCTGTTATTTCAGCACTTTGTTGAGAGTGCAACGATTATCTTATGGAATCATCTAGTGATAACTAGTGACCTTCTCAAACGAACATGCCCCTGGAAGACAAATTTGAAAAGTTAACTCTGATAGAAGCATGGCTTCTTTAGAAGATTAGATCTGGAACCCTCCAGAGATTTAGGTATGCAGGCAAGGAAGAGGAAGTCTAAGGTGGTATAGCACTAGTTACTAGAAAGACTGGAGACTGACACTGAGGATGAGCAAATTTGACTTCAAAAAGCACAGACAGTTTTGGACTCAGAACTGTTGATTTTTAGACTTTCAGATGAAAGGGGCATAAGAATAGTCATGGACCTTATGCAGCATCATTAGGACACTAGTTCTTCCTATCTCAGGATGATCAGTGCCATGGCAACATCATCACTCAAAGGGCAGAGCCTGATCCTTCTATCTTTTTGTTTCTCAATAGATTTTTCCTTTAGTCCCAGAAATATGATTTTAAAATCCATGCTTTACTCTTTAAATTTTACTTCCCTTTTCTGTTTCTTGAATGACTCTCTTGTGTTCTAAGGCCACTGATGCTTGGATCTTTGTTTAGCTTATATTTTCATACCCTAAGTGTTCCCAGTCACTTGTTCTGTTATTCTTGTTCTGTCTCAAATATGGCATCTGATCTCATGCAAGACTTATATTCAGTAAAATAATTATTGACGACAAAACTCATCTCTTATTCATTATCTTTTATGTGTTCATATCAGCCAACAGCACAAAGAGTAAGCATAAAGAGGAAGCACCTTTAAAATGGTCAGCAAACTTTGCTGCTGATTTAGAAATTTCAGCTTCGAAGTGCCTAAGAAGTTACAGTTAGACCTCAGGATCATTTTGACTCATGAGTTTCCTAGATGGCTTGGGATTAATTCAGATGTAAAACAGGTCTTATCAAATGAGTAGTAAAACTAGCCACTGATCCAAACCTGTGTATACATTTAAGAGGCAGTTTAGACACTCTGTATGCCTCTTCCTTTCACTTCTGTTCTTCACTGTGCCACTTAATCAGGTCATATTGAAAAAGTGTTTGTCATAACCAGAACAAATGTCCATTAAGTTCCTAGAGGACCTTCAAGGTCATTGTAATAAGCTTCTGCATTTGTTGTAGAAGATAGAGTTTCCATTCCAGCTGAAATTAAAGGGGAGCAAAGAAAGACTGCATGATGAAGAGAGAGAAAAGTTGTAGAGAATGATAGAGAAGAGAAAGATTTTTGACCTTTAAACTTGTCATTATTAAAATTGTGAATGTATTATTCTTAAAGAAGAATGTGCTCTTAAATAAAAGAACAATGTGCTCTTAAAGAGCACTTTTTTTTTTCCTGCCTTTCAGTACAGAGCTATTGGTGTTATGTTGATACCTTTTTAAGTTTAAAATCTCAGCCTTTACAGTATATTAGGTTTATGAGATAAACTCTAAAAAGTTATTCGCTGCTGAACATAGATATGCATTTACTTATGAAGGCACAGAGTGTTTTTATTAAATGGTAATCAATGTACAAGATTTGCAGTGGTCATATCTTGATATGAAAGCTGTCTAAAAGCCTTTGTTTTTCATTTACAGAACAGTAATATCCCAAGCACCATATAAAAATGTCATTCAAAATATGTGTGTTAGATTTAATGCTATTTATAGCACAAGAACAGTTTTCTATATCTACTTAAACTTTCTAACATCAGTTGTATTTAATTTCTACTAGTTTTGTCCCTTCTAATGCTCTAAAAGATATTAGAGAAGGGAAGTAAAAATGTGGAGAGGCAGAACAGAAATATAAATTTATTTTAAAAGGACTAATAATTAAGGGAGTTGACAGCAAACAAAAATGTAAGAATTTATTAAAGTGTTTATCATATCCTAAGAACTGTTAACTTCATTAACACTTAATAAAGCATGGAATTTATTACAATTTGGGGAAATTTGCAAAAGCTACTGACATTAAGGTGTTGTTTTATGACTTGCAAACACTTAAACACTTACATGTACTTAACTGTAAGTACACGTTACTTACAGTAACATGTCTACTGCTACTTATTTATAATTGCTCAGAATCATTTAGTTTATGGAGTGCTTGCCTCTGCAGTCATGGAGCATCACTTATATCTAATTATGCCATCTTAAGACAAGCAAACTGAATACTGTGGTATTGTAGCACTTACAAAAAAACCCAAAAAACACATCACTGTGTGAAATACTTGAAATATTCTTAAATATTCTTTAAGTGGAATGATTGTCTGACTTGGGGAAAAGGGTATTTAATGTAAATTAATGTATGTGGGATTTGATTAATGGATATCTAAGTGCTTTCATTTTATGCTTTCCACTTAAATTTCAATTTAAAAGCAAAGTAATATTTTTTATAACTTTTCTTTTTTGGTGCTGCCACCATCAATCTACATGGCTGTATCCTGTGATAGGAAGCTGATTCCATTCTATTGATTCTTTCCATTGGAGTTATATTAACCTGCTCCACCAGTCATTCTTGCTCCAACTAGTTATGGCCACAGTAACTCTGTAAACTGCTCTTGTCTTTACTGGTTTCTACTCTTCAGCGAGTAGAGACATTGCATGAAAAATATGCCCACTTGAAGCTGTCAAGTAGAGAGTTCTTAAAAAGACCGGTTTTCTTCACTGAGTTTTACAGAATAAAAAATCAAACTCACCCACCTTAAATACACATTGGTTTAGTTACTTTGTCCAGAATTTTTACATAATAAATGTATGTTTCTTCCAGTTCATGTTGTAACTGTGTTTTGTGGGGTTTGTTTTGTTTTAAGTGAAATGCCTATAACCACACCAACCTATAAAGGTGAAGTTAAACTGATTTTGAACTGGGACAGTTTGGTTTGCTTCCCATACTTGGGAGAAATTGCTTCCTTCCATTTTTTTTTTTTTTTTTTTTTTTTTTTTTTTTTTTAACATGCTATGTAGCCAGGGGAAATACCAAGGTATCTGCAGAAAATTCTTTGAGCATTCAGTGAACAGAATCATCCCATATTCCACTGAGCATAAGAGAATCCTAGCCTTATTACAGTTAGGTATGTGAAGTTAAGTGAAATGAATTTGATTCTAAATACTAGGCTTTGATGATTGCCAGTAGGATCAAAGGCCAAACTGCATATTCTCCGTAGATTTTGCTTAATGATTTTGTCCAAGGAGCTATACAGGTAGCCTCATGGCTTACTCATTAGGCTTTGTCTGTGTTTTTTCTCTCACACATAATTAGATATTTGAAAAATAATAGTGTGTTCTTCAATTTGCATATTTTCTAGGTAGTATGCCATTGCTGTCATATGTAGCTGATTTAGACTCTGGCAGATCTGTTCTGCTGTCCTTGTCTTGTTAGATTTTGAATTCCTGTTATTCAGAGTGCATTCCATATAAAATTAAACAAATATTTTCTAATAGTCAAGGCAGAAATAAACCTGAGCCTAATTACTTATACAGAGTGTAATGATCCTTCAGGAAGTATTACACATACCTGTTATGTGGTTCATCCTCATTGTCTTTTGCTTCAGGATCTGGAAAGCTAAGGTAGACACTGAAGATACTTAATTCTAAAGACATGTTTTGTATTCACACAATGTAGCACCTTGTAGGTGACATGACTGTTTTAATTTATTCAAAGGTAATTTGTTAATGTACTTTCTTTCCTCTAAGTGGAGCGTAAAGTTTTATTCTCTTCATTAGAGCCCAGACAAAATGCAAGATGTGCACCACCTGACTGCTTAGAGGACTCTGTGAATACATTGTCTCATGTGAAATATAATCATATGCAACACATGTCAAAAGAGTAAATGTTGCAAATACCATTATGGGGCTCTGTTTTGAAGAATATATTTGAGTGTATCTGTAAAGCTGTTCACGTCCATGCAACAATATGTCTCAATGAGATTAGTAAGAGTTCTAAGCTTCATTAGAGTTCTTGTGAGTCTATCGGGGTCAGCTGTATAGTTATATGTTGAAATCATACGGAACAACTTTGGTATTAATGATCACATAGGATTTACAACCAGAAAAATACAGAAGAGCTTTTTCAAAATGATTAATCCTTGATAACTAGAATGATAATAAAGGAATGCTCCCTGTAGGTTAAGGATGCAACATTTCTCAACAAACAGTTCTCTAAACATAGACTGCAGTTACTTAGCTAAATAAAGTATTTTTGTAGATTGTCTCCCGAGAGTATATTAAGAAAATTTTGTACTCACCTTGATAGAACCAGTAAACTGTAATAGAGACTCTAATGTTTCATAATGATCCAGATGTGAAATCTGAGGATTTTTTTTTGCCATCACAAATCCCGTAAAATACCACCATGGATTACCATGTGAAGCTTGGAAGAGTTCCAATAAAATATTTCTTAAAACACAAAGGAATATATGAGATTTTGTTTTGTTAATGCACATAATTTATACAAATTGTTTCCACACAAAGTGGATTTTATATAATGGCCATGCATAGTATAACACTTTGGAATGTTGTTTGCTTCAGGTGTCTTGCTGGATTTTCTGGACAGTTTTGTGAAATAGAAGTTGATGAATGTAATTCATCACCTTGTCTACATGGTTCAACCTGTGAAGATCATATCAATGGATACACTTGTAAATGTCAACAAGGTAACTGATATCTGTCAGAACAATCTTAAACAATGATAGTTTTGAATTATCAGTGTTATTACCGAGAAAATTGATAAATTATATAATGTTCTTTCTTTGTATATAACATATACAGTACAAAAAGATTAACTATAATTTTGACAAGATTTTAAAATGAAATATAAAGAGAATTAACTACTCTAATAAGCATGTTAGAGAGACTGAAAACTAAAACCAGCTCATTAGGTGAGTCTGAAGAATTATCTAGAGCTAAGTCTATTATATATGACCTTAATGTAACATACTGACCAAGCAGCAAGTAGGAACTTTGGGGAGGAATAGCTTTTTGGAAAGTATCACAACTGAAAAAGGGATTAATTAGAAGAGAAAGAAAAAGTATTTTCCAGAAACAGAAAGTAAGAATGCTTGGCACACATCTGCTTTTGTTACAGGCTATTACTATTGACATGTGATAGGCCTTGTATTTCTCTGCTAAGTTTCACCTATAGAAATATGGAGAAGGGATTAAGTATTTTTGGATCTGTAATGGCAACTATGGGAAAGAACTTCCCACAGGTAGAAAGTTTGAGATATCCAGCAACAGATCCACAGTTCTAATTTAATGAAATGGGAAAGGGAATAGTGGCAAGATAGATACAGGAACAAGGCAGATGATTGCAGTTTTCAAAAAACCTCCAGAGAACAAAATGAAGAATTTGCTGACAGCCTGTGATAGCAGAAAGGGGAACTGATTTAGCTCTGACAAATCCATTCTGTAATGGATCATGAATTTTGTCAGCTATTGTCACAGTAGCAGGCCCCATACCCTTAGAATAATAGATGCATGTTCAGGATCTGTGGCTGCAGCTGCAGGCTGTTCAGGTGCAGAAGCAGCACAGAGATATGTTAACTGTATTCTAAGAGCATCTCAGACAGCTCAAAAGCAACAATAGCTGTTGTTGGAACCAACAGTGGCCTCACAGCTGAAGTCTTTATGTAAGTCAGGATGCACTTCTACCAGGGCAGATAAGACAGAACTGGAATGTAATTGGTGTGTCCATTTGATGCATGCTGTGAGGCAAATGCAAGACAGAAGCCACTAGAATTTATCAGCTGAGGACTGCTGTATATGTAAATATATGGACTGTAAAGTCCATATATTTTCTTTTTTCTACTTTGAGAAATCACAGTCCAAAACAGTTCACATACAGCCAATACTATACATTTATATATATATGAGGATTGATTATAGTTACCCATAGCTTTTTTTGGTTGCCAATAAATAAGTAAATAACTGAGATTTTAATGGGTCTTGGTTTGCTGTTGGGTTTTTTTTCCTGACAGGATGGGAAGGCCTCCATTGTGAGCTGGATGTTGATGAGTGCATATCCAGCCCTTGCATACATGGCATCTGTGTTCAGAAGGACCCTGGCTTTGGTTATTCTTGTTTTTGTAAACCAGGATTTGTGGTGAGATGCTGACATTCTTTCTTCTCCTTCCCCTAACTTGACTTGCACTGAAAATATTGGATGGGATCTCATTCCTTTTTAACCTCACTCTGATAACACCTGATCCTTCTGAAAAATGCAATATTTTAGTAACTGTTCTTTGTTTATTATATTTCTTTATTTTACTGACATGAACTTTAATTTTCCACAGAAATAGTTACCTAATTTCCAGAAATAGTGGAAAAGTGTGAGTGTATATAATGGCTTTGTCAGTCATCAAAGTACATGAATATTTTTGAACATTAATATTTTTTACATACCAGTTAATATTTTAATTTCACATACCAACTATTATCTGTACATACTAAGATTACTCATAATTGAAACTATCATATACAGACAGATCTTTTGAAAACAAATTCTCTGAAACTGTATCAAATAGTTCCTTTGAATGGTTGACTCTGTAGGCTTTTTGTCTTATGTTTTATTCCCTCTGTTTAACACACTAAAATATTTTGAGAGTCACTAAATTCCAGTGCTGTATTCATCTAAGGTTGAAATTTCTGCCACCATCTTTCTGTGGCAATTCTTTCTGTGGTTCAAGACGTGCTGTTGGTACCTAAAATCTAAGCTTGTGCTTTACAGTACAATGTTAACTGATATTTCTTCTAGTATATAGCAATTTTTCATCACACTTCAGGTTTAACTTAATAGTACCATTTAATAGTTTGGGAATAGTTACAAGTATAGAAAGGAGTAAAAATTTTTTTTTTTTCTTCAGTAATATTTATCTTTACAACTCCAAAGCTGAAATTGTTATTTGAATACCTTATCTTTATAAATTGTGACAGTGATGCTTATTTTAATATCTATGCACAATTTATTTTATATATTTACATCTGCAAGGTATAAGGAACAGATTATTTCAAGGAAGAGATTCTGCAGTCAAGTCAAGAAAGAAATTGGTAACTTCAGACAATGAAAAGTTGAGTTACTTTTCAGTCAGATTCAGGGCTCTTTTCTGCAGCAGTAGACTTTTCAGTTCTCAGGTACTTTATTAATATATGTCTCATGTCCATTTACTCAAGGAGATTCCAAGTACATGCTAGGACATGCCAAGGAGCACAAGTGTCAAGTGCGCTGCTCTACAAGGGAAGGCAGACCAGGAGCCAAGGATCACAGGAAGGCAGGCAGGGACAATGACCTCACAGGCAGAGAGTAAAGTCTCACAGTACCTGAACAAGGATAGCAAAGCAAGATAAGTGATGGTGGTAACCATCTAAAAGTTCTTCCTGAAGTCCACGTACTGACAGGCTAGTCCATCATCACAAACCAGTCCTAAGGTTAAACCATGAAGTCAAGACAGCATGGCAAGGTCAGGATCAACAAAGTCTTGGACTTAGAATAGCAGGCTTTAACTTTATTGTAATCTCAGTCAATGACTAAAAACAAGGGCCTGAGTTTAAATGCAGCTTCTGAGATGAGGTATGACGGCTCCAGATCTCCCATCTTACACATCTTTTTTCACAGCTTATCTCTTTCACCACAGGTTGATCTGAGGTTACACAGCTGCACTCTATCAGAGCACCTTATTAGAGCTGACCTTGAACACAGGGAGATAAATCTTTGAGTGGGAACAGAGATGTTGCAGAGAAGTATTGCAGAAAAGTATGAAGCTTGTGAGGGCCTTGACAGTAAGATGTTCAAGTCCCTAGTGACTGGAAGAAGGTAAACATTATACCCTTTTTTAAAATGGGTAGAAAGGTGGACCCTGGGAACTACCAACCAGTCAGCTTCACCTCTGTACATCTAAAGATCATGGAGCAGATTCTCCTAGAAGCTCTGATAAGGCACATGGAGGACAGGGAGGTGATCTGAGACAGTGAGAATGGCTTCACTAAGGGCAGGTCCTGCCTGACAAACCTAGTGACTTTCTTACAATGGAGTAACTACATCATTGGACAAGGGAAGAGCTATGGGTGCCACCTATCTGGACTTCTGAAAGGTCTTTGACACAATCCCACACATTTTTTTTTTGTCTGGGACTCACTCCTATTAATTTAAATGATAAAAAGTAGAATACTTTTACATTTTAGAGAGTACCAGTTCCACCAGCTTCTCCACAATTTTCTCTTCTCCCCCTGTAGTAGATTACAATGCAGAATTGTGATTCTGGGACTAATAAGTTTGATTGTTTTGTTTGTTTGTTTTGTGTAAGATATATCTATAAAAATCAACACAGAAAAGATTGTGTGGAGGCAGAGATTTTGTCTAAACTTTCCTCAAATTTCTCTGGGGAATAGTAGAAGAAGGATAAAGGTCAGTTTGAATGTGGTAGTGGCCTCATATTTCTCTAGTACTGGGAAGCCCTTATGCTACATGAACAAATGTAATGGAGAAGACTTCACACTAATTTTTTTTTTTTCCTAGTGTTTATTTCTCACAAAAAAAAAAAAAATAAAAAAAAAATCTTCTGAATTTCAGATAAAACTATCAGAGAGGAAACTTAAAATCTGCATAAAGAAATTATTTTTTCACTGAGTGTAAAGTTTATTGGTACAAGTCAGTGTTGCATGATGCTGTAGAGAGCAAAAGTACAAGTCTAAAAATGAATTAAAAGAACGATAGGTTCATCGTTATTCAAATTACTTTTCTGAATGTTACCCTGGCTTAGGGAGTCTGAAGTACTCATTACTAGAAGCTGAAAAGGTGTATTTGGTGAATCATCAGACTCCGCTTGGTTCCTTCATGTATTATTCCCCAAGTATTCATTAATAGCTCACTGATGATAGAGTTAGATAGATTATTTTTCCCATGGGGCAGCTTTTAGTACATAGTACATAGCTTGGGCGTTAACAATACATATGTTGCAGGACAAACACATCTATGAAAACGTATGAAAGATAAGGAGATAGGGTGTAAACATCTCACGATGTGTATTTGGTAGGCCTCCAATGGGTTCTGGTTCCTAACCGTGAGTAAGTGTGGGGGGACAGTGGAACTCCCAGGGAAGTAAGTATTTAAGGAACTCCAGCTGCAGTGTGTGTTACGTAAATCTTCTGTAGTCTATGTACGTAATGCTATCTGAATTATGGATCATAAAATATGGATCATGAAGTTTCTCATAACTTTTGAAAAGAAAAGCATAGCCAGTGTCATAATGAATAAATGTTTACTTTTTAAATGGAAACATATATAGAGACATACCTACTTTTAAATACAAATCTGCACCATCTGCCTGCATGGAAACTCTTAAAAGCATTTGCAGACACTTTCAAGGCTATCAATTTTATCTATTACTATTTAATGTACCCTTCATGCACAGTGGAGGTTATCCACATCTGCTTTGTTTCTATGAGTCATAAAATTATAATGAAATGCTCTTCACCATTACCTCTACTAGTAATAAAAATGCACTAATTTTTCATAGAGAAAGTCAGAATGAAACATAAATTTTATAGGATTAAGAAAGATTATTAGATAGAAATATTATTCATTCAGCTATGTACGGAATTACAAGAGATCAAGGAGGAAATGTTTTGGGTTTTTTTTTATCATTGTATAGAAACCTGACATAAAAACTGCCCTGCTATTCCTTCGTGATTTTGAATACTGATACAGTGAGTGATTTTATAAGATGCCATGAATTTACTAGATAGCTCATCTGCTTGCCAAAAAAATTAAGAACTTGATTGAAACAAGCATGGATGTATCTAAATAATTCAAAAGCCCTCAATTTAACCTCTTCCATTTCAAACACTGAAAAATTTAAATTACTTGTGAGTTTCTATGTCTGCACTTCTTCCTCTTTGTCTCTTGCACCTCCTTTTGTTTCCTTATATCATGAATGAATTTAATTGACAGACATCTCAGAACATGTAAGTTGCTTCAAATTCTGTGTAAATAGTTTATGAAAATAAAAAGAACCCAGGCCTAGCTTCAACATACATTTACTTCACACTTCAAGAATGTCTTTAATTCATATAATTATTATTGTAAAAGAAATGCATTATTTCTTGCCTTTTTAACAGATCACTGAATACAAACATTTTTAATTTATTACTGGGAAGAATATTTCATTCTTCACATGAATAGTTAGTCATGATAAAAAATAAAAAGTGAGTGCCAGGTCCAATTTTTTTTTTTCCTAAGGGAAATCTGTGAACTTAATGTTCTAACAAGATGCTGTGTGAAGATTCAGTAATAACAGGAAACAAATACTGAACTTCAATGTACAAAAAGAAAGAACATTAACTTGACAATCAGAACAAATGTTAGACAGTTTAGTCCACTGTATAAAGTCTTCTGTATAACTACAAGTTAACAGAAGATGATTATTTTAACCAGTTTTATTGTTGCTGATACTTTGCAATTATAAATCTGTGGGAAATTATTTTAATTGATATTTATAATATTAAGTCAGTCAAAATATAATTTAGTTAAAATTCAAAATACACAAATATACTAGTAAATTAGTTAAGCCATATTTTCCACATGATTAGATTTGCTTTTAGAAATGTGCACAGATTAATATAAGCAAACAACATTTCAGAATCAAAAGAAAGCAGTAACTTGAACTAACATGACTACGAAATGCAAACTGCCTTCAAAGATGGCTTTATAAAAATACTCTCTTTCAGGGACGAAGCTGTGAGCTTAATTACAATGATTGCCTTATACAGTCCTGCTCCACTGGGTTTCTTTGTGTTGACGGAATAAACAATGTCACCTGTTTACCTACTATCCTCCAAACCAAGAAAACTGTCCCTGAAGTGGCTGAAGTGTTTCCTGCTGAGATATTAGACAATAACCTTCCATCAGCCCTGGCTGTGTCTACGGAACTTTCATCTAAACACGCTTCTCCTGATTTTCATACAGGAGAGGTGTCACAAGGTAAGTAGAAAAATGAGTAATGCATATATCAAAGTTCTTTCCTTGCTAATGCTTTCTTTAAATGGTAAGAATATTCAAAAAATGTATTATTTTTCTTCTCAGTAATATTGTTTTCTACTTCTATTTCCTGTACTACCTTCTTGTGATTTAATCCACCATCCTTTAAATTAAATGTAACTGGAAAATTAGTTTTTTCTCTCAAATATTTTTTTTTTCCCCAGTATCTTACACATCTGATAAGGAAAACTACATTTTTTTATTAACTTGGTTTTAGGTTTTCTTTGCTAAAGTGTAAAATTTCATGTGTCTTACATTGTGTTCAGCTCTCTCTAGCCCTGATGCCAATCTTCCCTTCTTCCTTGGCAAGTCATCAGCAGAAAGATAACTTGCTTCCTCTATGGTTCACATATCCTCTGAGTGCTTCCTTTTCTGTGCATCTAGGTGCTATTTCACTAAAAATATCTGGAAGAAGCCACTCAACATCTTTTACATTTTAAATGTTTATAGTGATATTTTTGGAAAGCAAAAAAAAAATAAAAAAAAGCTCATTCTCTAACTTAAACAATAAATCT
>JANIJG010006943.1:0-27121 GCA_024611175.1 Megaceryle torquata | reverse complement strand
TGGCAAAAGACCCCATCTCTGACACTCGTGAGGCTCAAAGATCATTACACTGAAGCAGGACAAGCTCCTGAACCAAAAGGTTGCAAACCTCTTTGAGGTGAGTGATGTTTTATTTTGTTTTGGTTTAATTCTTATTTGCTGTTGGTGTTGTAAATCTTTATAATCAGAAGCATTTAAAATCTATTAATTCTAGAAATATCACTAATAAATCAGTCCTGTTTCCAGCCTACAGGGGTGATCGTGCCTTTGCAACAAACAAAATCTTTTTTTGTTTTCTACAAGCACCTTAAGTCCCCTTTAACAAAAACAAATGCCACAGACAAACTCAGCCCTTGAATAAGTCTGCATTTTTAATACACTAATTTTATGTGTAGTAGAAGCTGAAAAAGCAATTTGTAAAATCATCAAGTATCAGCCCAGTGGGCTTCAATGCATAATGAGGCCAATAAGCTCTTTTTCACAACAAGATGCTTGGTTTTGGTCCAGACAGGACAAAGTCTCTAACAAGTAGCATGCTGGTGGTCAGTTGAAAATGAAGCTACTGTAACTGCAGACTGCCAGACATCTGTTTTAGTCAGCATATAACCCTCAGCGTACTGAATTCATCCACCATATTCAAGATTTTAATTCATAAATTGATGCCAATGACTGAGTAAAAGTATATAATTTTATCATCAGTGTTTCTGTTCAATGTACATTTGTACATTTTCCATTTTATAATTACTTAATTCCAACATTTAAAAATTCCTCTAATTACAGTTCTAAAATCCCACCTTGTTCCAATGCTTATGTAAAAATAGAATTGTATCAATTCCACTTCTGGAAGCTAATTTAGTTTTGCTTAATGCACTGCCTTGCACCACCATTATCTTCATCTTCTGCTACAGGTTAGAACGAGTCAGCCAGGGAAATTCCTGGAAGCAGAAACACAAAAAAATCCAGAATGAAAAGCATATCAGAATAGACAATCAGTAGGAGGAACATGATTCAAATATGTATTAACAACCAGACAGAATCCACAGGAAATAAAGACTGACTAAAAACATTTAGTCTCATTTTATCAAGAATGAAAAGGATCAACCATAAATTCTGGAAGCAGTCATTAAAACCAGTATGCATTAATAACAGCCAACAGGATTAAAAAAAAAGAACCCTAAACCAAAAAAACTAGGAAAGCAGATGGCACAGCATAAAAACACCCATTCTCCTGTCTTCCAAATCTAAAGACAGCATTTCTGACTTGCAACTATCTCTGCCTTCTCTGCGTTTTAAGAGATACTTGGAGGATTTCAGAGACTTGCTCACATGAAGCTTGCAGAAAAAGGACAGCATATACATACCTGTTTCTTTCTCTCAGACTGTGGATCAATCATTACGTTTATAAGAGAAGGTGTTTGCTTGTCAGTCACACTTGCTTTCAGAGCATTCTGCAATTCTTCCGGTGTTTTAACAAAGTATCCTTTACCTCCAAAGGCAGACATAATTTCCTCATAGTGTGAATTTGGCAGGAGAGAAACAGGAGGCACACTGTGACAAAATGGAAAACCTCCATTTAACAGCAAGGAAGAATGACCAGACTGACCAATTTACTTCAGCACTGATTTTTAAAGTGTAAAATGATTATTATGCTGTCCTGATGAATTCTTCTAGGCTGGAAGAACTGTTTCCTATACCACTTAATCTATGTATACAAGGTAGCACACATTTTCATCTTCTGCAGACATTCCCGAGCAAAGCTTTAGCATAGTTTTCTTGGTACAGAGATCTTGGTTCCAGAAGCAGAAATTTGGTGTAAATTTAGAACACAAGTCTCAGGTAACTTTGGAGATTAGCCCACTATGAAGTCTGGACTGTGTGGCCTGAGCTGCTGCAGGAACCTGAGACAAGTAATACAGTCATCTCTCTGCTGCCCTGTTGTGTAAACAATAGTCTGTAATTAGGTTGGTTGGTTTTGGTAACTGGTTCTTACTTAAACTTAGCCTAGAACTAATTTCACTTCATGAAAATTTCTACCTGGGAAAAAAACCAAAGCATTAAAATTGAAGAGAATGACCATTTTGGTCACTTTTTCCCTGGTTACCAGGATACACTTGGAAAATGCTCACCATGTAGCAGGATCTCCAAACTTTAACATCTCCTTCCAGGCAACTGCATCCAAACCAGTGTAAATCCCATTGTTGTTTACTATGATAATCAGGATTGGCAAGTTGTATCTAGAAAAAGATGCATTTGGAGTAATTCTAAAATGCTTGCACATTTCTGTAAGATGTTAAAAGTGTTACCTTTCCTCACTAGTAAAAGGGAAATAATAAAAATAAAATAAAAAATAAATCACTCCCACTTGAAACATGATCTGCTTATCACTGCTAACACACTGTTGTTACAACAGCATAAAAACCACCATGTATATTTTTTGGCTTGTGTTCACCTGCTTTCAGGAGTACTCCAGCTAAAAGTGGCACCCTTGGCCTTCTAGTTAAATTGATCCTGGCAATATATGAAGGTTTTCCTGAGCAAAAATAACCCCTTACCTGCAAATAGTCTCCACCTCCATCCCAGAAAATCCAAAAGCACTATCTCCTTCAATGCAGACGACTCGCTTTTCAGGTGTCCGGTCTTTAGCAACCATTGCAGCTGCTATAGCAAAACCCAGTCCGACTCCCATTGTTCCAAAAGTACCTGCATCGAGCCTAAAGGGGAGAATACAGAATTACTACCCCTTTTTTCTACTCAAACTTTTAAATTAATCCATGGTGACTTCACTGTTAATAGTCTGCCATATACTAGTCAAATATTGTTTCATAAACAATAGGTATAAAGAGATATCAGATGTATAGATTATTATATTTAGTCAACCATATGATAAAACTACAAATGTTTTTAAGGGATATAATTTTAATGAGCTCCAGTATGTTTAAGAGCTCTCATACAATGTTTGTAGTACAATTAAGAACTATACTTGTTTGCTTTTAGCTTGCATAGTAACAGTATTTCAAAACCATTCAATTACTATAGATATATATACAGACTACATGAAATCTTTCTATATTTAATTCCTTGAAAATGTAACTGG
This sequence comes from Megaceryle torquata, assembly GCA_024611175.1. Classification (NCBI taxonomy): domain Eukaryota; kingdom Metazoa; phylum Chordata; class Aves; order Coraciiformes; family Cerylidae; genus Megaceryle; species Megaceryle torquata. Next base: position 24,048 of record JANIJG010006943.1, on the reverse strand, counting down.
AAGTCCAAAAGCCACCAGTTAAATACTGCTGTTCAAATTTCTGTTCAACTTTTGAAATCAAATTGAAAGCAGTAATTGAGTTAGATAATTTCAGTCAGAAGCACATAATGGATGCAGAAGTACATAAAGAACTAGATTGATTATCCCAGGGTTAACTTTTCAGATTTGCTTTCAGATAAGTGCAATGCAATCTGAAAAGATAACCATTAACATTACCATGTCCTTAGTTTAAATAAGGAGGGGGAAACCAAAACAAACTTACCCCCCAACTTCACTGGAACAATGGGGTTTTTTTGGTGGGTTGGTTGTTTTTTGTTTACAAATAAGTATTTAGGTTCATTTAGGACTTTAGTGCTACTTTCAGAATGCATCAGCTTCACAGATCAGAAGTTTCACCTCACTAGCCAGAACTCACTTTTCTCCTCCATTCAAGAAACAGCACTTAATCCCTACTTGCATTAAAACTAGGCTACACATATTGACTAAAGTGACAGATCCATCACTTCCAAATTTGAGTGCCTACATTTTAGGCATGCAGGTTTACATGAAAGTGTGCCATACAGACAATCCAATTTTCAAAATGACTTGATTCTTCTTAAGTTTTTCCCAGTTTTAAGTGTGTTTATTAAAAAAAACCCTCTTCATATGAATTATTTTCAACATGGGAATCCCAATGATTGTTTTTATTTTAAAATCAATATTTGCCACACTCTCAGCACAGAAATAAACATCTAGATCAGGGAATTCAAAATTATGCTCCTCCCTCACTTTTGAGGAAAGTGTAAGAAACTATCACTGCTTTTTGCAGAGGACCCAAACAAATTGCAGGGAATTATTAAAATCCATGACAGGACATCAGTATATGAATGAAAAACTTCCCTTAACTCCTCTCCCAACATACTGAATTTCTAGTTTTTATTTAGAAACTTTAAAAAGGATTATAAAAATTCTAGACCATCATATTCTCAGCTAAATGGAAACATTTATACATAGATCTAGCCTGTTGATTCAGCACAACAAAGAAAATACCACACCTTTGACGGGGATAGGAATTTGGAAGCATAGTTCGTCCAATGTCCATGGTATTCGCTCCCTCACTCACTAAGATGCAGTCCTTGGGTATCATTTTTCTGATGTGATGAAAGACTGTGTAATAATTCATAGGCAAGGATTTCTGTAATGCTAATCCCTTAAAAATTAAAAGAGATATTAGTAACTCCAACAGATAGAATTTGTAATAAGGTGCATAAGTGAGGCATGTAAATAATAATCATGGAAATACAAACAGACTCTGCTAGGTAAGCCTGAAGTATTAGGTCTGCCATGCACTCTATCAGTGTCACTCCTGTTTTTATCTCAGTGACACCACCTGAGACACATGAATTTTCCTGCACATTAAGGTTGCCTGTTGATAACCCTAAGGGAGCTGTCATCTGTACGCTGGGTGGTAGTTCAAGATAATAGTCTAGAATGAATGTATTTTAGAATCCAGTTGAAAGTTGAATATTAGTTGTATTTTAGAACGCAGTTGAATACATAATTTTTGTATGCGCCTGGTTCCCCAACATCCCTCCTGGGAAGGGGTTTATTAGAACAATTGGAAACTAGAATTTAAATTAAACTCACAAGAGTGGAAGTTAAAATTTTAGATCAATTAACTGAGATTTTAAGTTTATCACCAATCCAAACTGAAAAACAGAATTTCTCAAGAAATACTGGACCAGATATTCCCAGGAGCGTGGGTTTCTGAGATACCTAGGAGAGCTAAAAATACTAAACCAGTAACAGTTAAATTAAAACCTGGAGCTAGCTCAGTTAGGGTAAAGCTAACCCAATATACACTATTGACAAAGCTCAGGGAGTATCAAATTTGGTTTACTATGCTAGATTTGAAGGATGCCTTCTTCTGTCTGACCTTAGCAGGAGAAAAAAAAAATATTTGCTTTTGAATGGGAGAACCCTGGGACAGGGAGGAAAACCCAATTAACACTGATCTAGAGGTGGGTAATAAATTTGCTGATCAGGCAGCCAAAGAAGCTTCTGAAGAAGAACTGGCCTTAGAGCTACATTTAATCCCTGAGAGTAAATTGCAGAATGTAGATTTAAATGAAGCACTGAATTATAATAAAGTGGATCAGAAATTAATTGAAGATTTAGAAGTGGAATTTATAACAGTGGTCAGGCCTTTACTCCTGACCACTGTATTATAGCTCCTTTCAAGGGCTATGGAAATTGGTATTTGAGGAACATAAATCCCAGGGAGGGACAGATGCTCTATACCAACAGCTAGATAAACAAATGGTGAGTTGTTAACTTCTACATTGCAGTTAAGCAAGTAACAGGGCAATGGTAATGAGTCACCTGCATATGCTCCACACCAGTTAAATTGGTTATGCTCAGATGGAACTATTACAGATCTGTTCCCAGTCTGCAAGGTACTTTGGGAATGAAATTTATTTCCCCAAAGGTTATGGCATCCCTGCATCAAATGGAGTACAGATGGTACTGACTGGACTGTATTCCAGAAATTAGTAGTATGGGCTGAAGGATTCTTTGGACTAGGAATAAGAAGTAGAGCTATGCTGTCCAATTCAACTGCCCAAGTGGAAGCTTTTGCCACCCTTACTAATGAAAATTTTGAATTGCTCAGTACATGAGTACAAACTATCTTGAAAGTACAATTAAAAACTGACATGTTAGACATGTTATTACTTCAGGAACGAAGAGTATGTGTGTGCTCGAAGGCACACCATGAACAAGATGATTTTTGGTAAAGTGGGATGGGTATTTTCTGGATGGATTATTGACTTGTTGCAAATGTTAACTGTTATTATCACTTATAATATGTACTGCTACGAGTTGTGATAAAAGAATAATTGTAGAAATCTCTCTTAGGTAAGGGTTCACCTAGAAACTGAGGAATACATGGCTCTTCTAAAACATGCAGATGAAACGTATACCAATGCATTGGACAATGATGACATAAGTGGTTCAATTGGGACTCAGGTCACAGAGTAGACTGTACAGGTTTTCTGGATCACAGTTCATAAGCAAGTTTCAGTATCATATGGTGCACGCAGATAACTCACAGGCAAGTGTGCAGGCCACTGTCTTGGTTTCCTATCTGTGGCCCTATCTATGCAGGGACAACACATGGGGAGATGTGTAGATGGCTAAGCTGCGAGTTGTTCAGCCTGGGGCTTATGGACAGGGCAATGCTGCACCACACAAAAGAACCTAAATGTGAGCTGAGTCTTGGAAGTTCCTCAAAAAAATGGAATGTCTCAATTCAAACCACTATTTGGCTTCTTGAGAAAATCAGATAAAGAAAGCCTGGAGGGCTTCTGTGGTAGTTTCAGCAGACACCTTTTGTGTAAATCAGATGGAATCCAATCAGGCATAGCTTTGCCACAACCCCCTGGGGGCAGTTTCAGCCACAGCCTTGTGTATTCAAACTGTATTATCAGTCACGTAATCCTGGGGACTGGGCATTTGTTAAAGCTTTTTCTGGAGACCCACTCGAGGTGAAATGGATCCTTCCAGGTCTTGGTGACTACCTTCACTGCCATTACAACCAAGAAGCAGCCTGCCTAGATCCACTAGTCACAGGTAAAGAAAGCTCCAGAGGATGAGGGGACCACACAAGCAACCAGACTGCTGAAGTTGAGGATTTCAAGAACTTGAAATGAGACTTTGGGTTTGTGTAATATTAGCAGTAACTGTTGAAGCAAAGGCACGGGAAGAAAATATGCACTATCAGACTATTAAGATGACAGTTAATGCAACAGGAGCCAAAGATTGATTTGTACAGAAATACCTCAAGAAAACATGAGGCTATCCTTACTTGGAGTTGAGTAGAAATTGGTCTGAAAGTGCCTGGGTCAGATCAGGGAAGGGATTAAACTGTAGTTTTGGAATAGACAAAGAGAAAGCAGTAGGGCCTAACTTTGACTTGCAATTATGAGAACAGCAGGATTTGATGTAGCCCAGGAAATTAAGATTCAGGCAAATTGATGTCAACCACCTTTAATCCTCAGATATAGACCTTAAAATATTATAAGAAATCATACATCTCTTCAATAAAAGCATAACTGTCCAGGTACAGTCGCTTAATTTGACAAAACTTATGGATTGGACTGTACCCTACAAACTATGTGGCAATTAGAACAAAAGAATATAGTGCAGTCCTACTTAATGGGTAATAATGCCAAGGACAAACTCATTGGACTGTCTAGTCAAATCAAATCTGAAACTGCTCACCATTGGTTGGATATCTTTTCTGGACACAACTCTCTGCAAAAAACCCTTTAATGTTTTAGTTCACCCACTCGATACTATCGATATTTGCCATTATACTAACAGCTGTTAGTTGCCCTTTATGGTATAAGTTGAAAGAACTGACTGTCAGATTTTGGGCTTTAAGGTAATGAAATATGACAGTTTAGAATATTTTAAAATGAGTTTACAAAGCTTAAAGAAAAAGGAGCAATGAAAGTATCTGTATCCCTGGTTGATACACAGAAATTTTAAATCTTACAACCTTACTTGTATTCCTTTCTTAGCCTCCCATGCATAGTTTAGACATTTGTTGGGTAGAGTTGATAATGAGATGTTTTGAAGCCTTTGACTTCTTGCCTGGCAGGGACAAAACAGGCCTTGAGATGGTTCATTAAGCCAGAGCACCCCTGATAACAGGGACTCAAGACTTCAAGATAAGCACAAAGGAAGACACCAGTGTTAAGTTAAGCACCTGAAAACTAATTTAAACTAACCTTCTTGGAGCATTCCAGGGCCGAAGGATGGATGAGCTAACCTCATGACCATATATAGCCAAAGGAAGCCCAGAGTTCAACTAACGGACAGTGGGAGGAAGACTATGAATGACCACCAGAAGGGAAAGACCCTAACCCTAATTTTATTACACATGCTCAGACCATGTATTCATTCTGGAACTCCTTAGCATAAGACAGCCCTTTCCAGGAAATCTGATGAATATGTATGTTTTTCATGTATATAAGATCGTGTGTTTTGCTCATTCATTGAAGCACTTATGAAGAAGAATCCCCAGTGCTGCCCTGGTGTCATAATAAAGAATACCTGCTTAATAACTTTGGTTATTGTGTCTTCACTGCATGACACTCTGAAACATGCATCTGAACTTCCAGAATAGGAGTTTCATGAAGTTAGGCACATGGCACACATCTGCGATCTTTTGACCTGAACAGCTACTTGTTTTTAACATAGATTATACTTCCTCCAGCACTGCTAAACAGCTGACAGCACAATTACGGAAGAAAACTAAGAATGCACCTTCACATGCATGCACTTGGCCTACCCATCCATTGCTGTCACTGCCTGCAATATGGCAGCTTGGGCTGTAGTCTTCTACTACTGGCTTTAGGAACTTAATGCCAAAGTTCAATGACTTCCATACAGTTTGAATTTATACAAAACCTAGAAATACTTAACTGTAAGTTAAGTCTTAACTTACAGTTCATAAGCCTGACAAGAGGCAGTCTGTACAAGAATGGTATAAATTTTCAAAGCCTGTGTGACATGACTGTCACAAGTAATTGAGGAACTTGGATACAGACCAGTGATAAAACTGTCTATGCATCGGTACCTGCTCAAGCAAAAAACCTCCTCTTTTCTTTAATATTAGACTACCTTTGATCTTTCCTCATTGTTCATGATTTTCTCTCTCAGCCTCTTCCACCACTCAGAATTAGAAGGATATTTTAGTGGTCTTTTGCTGAATTCTTCTAAGAGCTGGAAAAACATTGAAAGGTTGCAGAGATTTATTTCAACATACTTAAAACAAATTCAGGAGTATTAAGAATAATGTCATCAAGAAAGGTTCAAGCACAATCACAGTAATCAGAATCTTTAACATTTAATTTGGGAAGAGACTGCATACACAGCATGAATGTTGTCTGCAAAATGGTTTTCCTTGAACAGGTTTTTTTTTTTTTAATTTAAACTAAACTATTAACTTACTTTATATACATCAGAGGAAACAAGAAACAAAACAAGAAAATATCTGGTATTACATTACCTGCTTTGTCACGGCGTTTATGTCACCTAATAAAATTGCAGCTGGCCTCACATTATTCCCCAGCTCTTCTGCATAAATATCAATCTATATTTCAAAAAGAAAGTCCACCATTACCTCAAACATCTTTTTCAGTTCAAGTGAGGAACATTGTCTAACAATGTCTTCAATATATTGTCTTGGCTGGACAGATAAAATTCCTCTGCCTTTCATTGAAATGAAATCAGGAAATCCTTTATTAAACATGAAATCCTATGATACATACCCATTTTAATAGAAGTTCATGTCCTTAAAATTGACTGCTTGCTTCTTTCAAGCTCTTGCAAACTTGCTTAGAACATTACTGAGAAGGTGGTGATTTTAGTGACAAGTATACGAGAACTAAAAATCTAGGCTTAAGTACACCCATAAAGTATATACAAAGCAGTAATTTTATTACTGAGGAAAGCTTGTGTGTGCTACTTGGCAGTAAAAATTTGTCTATGAAGATATTGAAAAATAAATTATCACTGAAGAAACTTCTTCACTTTATCACTGATGTAAGAGACCACTAAGGCTACATGGAATACTAATTTATGACCAGGTGACAGACTAAGAACAGAGTATTTTAATACTAACAAGCAACAGTGAAAAATTACTTTGAGACAAAAAAATTATTTTTCTTTACAATCTTTAGAATAATGAAACAAGAGATGTATTATAAAGTCAAAAGAATTCTAACTTAAAAATTTGTGTTATTCTTCTGGAAAAGATGGAAAGTTTGGAATTTGAGATTATGTTCCAGATCACTGAAGGCAGGCCAGTCAGCACACTTTACTACTCTTGGATCACAGAATTTAGGGAAGAGATTTTCAAGACATAAACAATATAATGACTTCCATTTCTAAAAGCTGCCAGATTGTCAAATACATTAAATAGCTTTTCTATTCTTTTGTTATTAACATTTCCAAGTGACTGAGCTCTTAAAATGACCGACTCTGGATCTGAAAGTAATCTTATTTCAAAAAATCCTACTGAGAGAGCAGTCGAACAGTATGAAAGGTTGTACAATTTCAAGACAATTTGCTGTCAGTCACTGATATTCCAGTACTCCAAAGATCACACAAGTATCAGAACTCTAATCCTGCGTTAGTTGACTACATAAAAGCAGCTGCCCTGCTCAGAGCAGCACCAAGCCCTTGATAGCTGGAACAAAGTTATGACCCCTTTTAATAAAAAAAAAATTTAAAAAATCAGAGGTATTTCTGGAGAGCTACCATAACTATATGCACTGTACTGCACTGTCCGTAGGGCAGAATTCACCACACTAATTACACTACCAAAATAATTTACAACAATTGCTCTAGGCAATGGTAAAACAGAGGACCTCCTTCGAGTGGTAGTCACTTTCCTGCTTACCTGAATAACCTTTACATCTTGCCGAAACCTTGGTGGAAGGCCAAAATGCAAAATCCAGTTCAACCTTGCGCCAAGCAAAATGATTACATCAGCATTCTGTAATGCCCTAATAATGGGAAATAAGAGAATTGGATAAGGATGAATTATTATTCAATTTAATAAGTGTTTACAAAATCAGAAGTAATCCTAACCACCACAGCAAACCCCAGAATATACAGATAATCCTTCCTTCCTCTAAACTGCCTGCTTAGCCCCAACACAATGTATCTTTTTACATAGCCAATAACCAAGCTATTATTGAGTTAAAGAACATAAAAAGAAAATTAATTATTGTCCTAATACACTGTGGTTGGGAAAGGAATTGTTACACCGAGACTAAGATGCTAGAATGATTGAGGTTAAAGCCAATGACTCACTGCTGTGACAATGACAACAGTGGGTGCAAAAATTAAGATTGTTGTGACCTCTCAGTTTAGACTCCTGATAATTTACCTTTCAGTTGGGTGGACAATATTTATTTTGCTCTCCATTGTTCTTAACAGTTATAAAGCCAAGAACACTCAACTATGGACAACATTTTAATCTCAAAGTATATAAATGCTTCCTCTGCAAGTTGACTGTGCATATCCACTTCTAGTAAGGTTCCTATAGTGCATTCACATTAATTTTGCCAAGGACAGCTCTTCTAAATTACTTTAAACATAGTCTTTCAGTATAGTTTGAAATACTTTTTTTTTTTTAAATAAAGTGAAATTTACTGACAGTGCATTGCAAACACTACGCAGAGAGAGGAGATAGCAAAACTTCAACCGCAATGTGTGCGCCTTAAGCTTCCATTTACGGTGTTAAAATACAAAGCTGGTAGTTTGCCTAGTGCACCAAGTTAAACATTTAACACAAACTGTTTGCCATTTTCATTTTACATTAAGAAATGCATGCTAACAACATTGATACATCTACTTGTTATAGGTTTCATAGTTACAGAATACTAGCTCTAAGTATCTTCCTGGCCAGCATTCTAAGCATTGTCAAAAGTGATCCACCTAAATCTGTTGTCTCTTTCGAAGCAAGATCTTCAGTGCTCTAAAATGAGGTGCAAAATGTGGTTGAAAATTTTGGTTGTAAGCATTTTGTCTTCCCTGGCATCTGTAGACAACCACAATTCCTAGTTGTTTCTCAGGTGTTAGGATTAGAAGCCTTGCTTTATATTTACGTTGATCTTGCTGCAGCTACACAATTTGGATGGTTATCAGGAACTACTCCTTTTGCCATTGGTGTAGGCAAAAAAGGCAGTCCACAAAGGTCCACCAACTTTCTGATGTTGTTTTCAGCCTGTGAATAAGCAGCACCTGAATGAAATAAGAGACTGATTAATACTACAGAAGCCTACTGCATTCATTCAAACTTCAATTAACCTGGTTACATTAGCACCATAATGAGTACTATTTCCCATTTTTAAAGACTTCAGATGAACTATTTAGATATTTCTGGGAAGTAGGGCAGGGGAAAATAGATTTTGCTTAGCTGAAATGATAGTTTCAAGTGGGTGAAATTTGGTATTACTGGATAGACTTCTGCAGTAGCAGCAACAGATGATGACCTTTGTTGTGTCATTTTTTGCTTGCTCACTGCATGACACTATAACATGTGCTCCATAACATTCTGCCTAAACAGGTCTAGCCTTCAGTGGGAAAAAAAACTAGATCAAAGACAACCTTGTGAAGATGTGATTGTTCATACATTTACTATTATGCCACCTTCAGTACATGGCTGCTGAATTAGAGTTTCCCAGGCAATCTAGAATAACTGCCTGGTCCTTGTGCAATGATTAAGTCCACAAGTCTTAAATCCTGAAGAATAAACTTCTGTATTACTTCGTAACATTCTGCTAACAACAATATATAGCAGAAAGTCCAGGTATGTTTAAGTAGGTTCTCAATTGCTGACATCAACAAAACACATATTGGTGCATTTTGAATTTTCTACCTTTCACTTTCAAGAGAACACCCTTTTGTTCACATCTATCAAGCCAGACAGAGAAAAAACAAAACAAAAGAAAAAGCAAACCCCACGCCTCTCCTGATCTACCTTCCATCTATTATTTCATTATCTAATCAAGAAGATCCATCTCATCCCAATCATTTCACTTCACAATTAAACACAGAACCTCTCCCCAAGACAAAGATCCTTCCCATATGTGGAAAAAAAAAGCCCGGGTGAAAACAAGCTGGTTATTTCAATTCTGTTCCTAGCAGACCTGTACATTCAGCAGAAACGCCACTGCAGTGACTAACATTCCACAAGGAGGGATAAAATAAGTGAACCAGCAGAGAATGATTATCCTCTATATTTAGGGATACCTCTATTTCAGGAATAAAATAGACTGGCAGAGTACAGTGGAAAGTGTGTAAAACAGGAATAACAGCAACACCTGCTGTGTTGCTTTGTCTCTCCACACAGGTAGACTAGCACTTTCAGTAAGTCCAAAGGGAAAAATGACCTGTTATCCTGATTCTTACTATATATGTTGGAGCATCAGAGGATAATACGGGTATTCTAACAATTTGTTTGGAATTTTGGAGGTGACCCCTTGGTGTTGGTTCTAGGCTTAATACATGTGTTATCCGATTATTTTTTTCCTACATAAACTTGTATTTTATCAATTAACTTCTCTTAAACTAGATGAAAAAGAGGACAGTTATACAACAGAGCAGATTTTCACATCAAGTTTCAAAGAAGTTTGGCTGTACTTTGTTTCTTTTAACAGGGAGCAAAAAGAAGATGACTAACACTTATGGGAAAGGGAAATCACTCTGGTCCTTATTCTTTTCCAAACTTGTGTAGTTCAAAGCTACAACAAAGCATGCTACCTTTGCCAATGATTAGCAGAGGCTGCTTGGAATGCACGATGATAGACACTGCTTTAGATACAGCAGAGCATTCAGCCTTGCTGATGGGAGGTGGCAGGCAGCATCCCACATACCTGGAAGTCAAGTAAAACAAAAGAGGCTCTTAATCAAAACAAGAAAAGTTGAAAGATAAAACCTATTTATCATAAATTCACTGTTTCTACATACCATATTACTCAAAGCTATTTATCAGAACAGGATTTTTTTTTTAATACTTTGAAGTTTTTCTTGCATGTTTCTTTAATTATAGGTAACAATGATGCTTCCGAGATTTACAAAGTAACACTGCTGTATTATCATCATATTAATTCATTCCTTTTTACACATTTCTTTACAAATTATAATCTTATTACATGTTATGATGGAACACATTATGTTTAGAGCCTGGCTTTTTAGTATCATTTCACCTTTGTGAAAATTTATTAAATATATTGCTTTTATATACTTCAGTATTTTTTTTAAAAGTAACTTAATTTTTTTTATTTAATGACTTGAAAAATAATCAATATAATCTTTACGCACTTGACAGAGCTCTTATTCACCTGAAGATTCACAAAATCCCCAGGTATGTCAATATAGCAGGAACCTGGACGACCATATATGCTGGTTCTTACAGCCTAGAAAATAGATAATCAGTTTTAACCACTGTTTGAAAGAATTTTTAAAATATTTGTGTAAAAACCCAAGCAAATCCTTCTGTAGGCAGAGAAGGAACACGCTGTTGCTGAACCACCACATGGTAAACTCCTATGGATTGATTTACAGCAATGAATTCAAGTTTTGATAGCTGTTTACATTTTCCCCCATATGCCAGCTGAAGTCTTTCAGTAGATGCACAGTATTGGCCTATAAATTTACAAGACAACTGCATTATTGGCTGTTGTGATTGGAAATACTGAATTAATCTTTCATGCAAAATTCTATTTGAAGTAGCACAGAGGAAAAAACAAGACAACCAATGCCTCCATTTTCTATTACTTTTGATTCCAGTTCTTCTATTAGAGGTAGATGCTCTGCTGAATTTGTACTTCTGGAAACACCCTCTCTCCAAATCTTCACAGAATGAGAATGGTAAAAGAGATGAAGTTTGCAGTATAACATGTCTAGCTACTGCACCTCTCCCTAAAAGCACTTTAACAAAAGTCTTCCAGTTCTGATTGAAGCTAACAAAAAGCGCTGCTGGGATCACTAAGCATTACATTCAACCAGAATCTACTTTTATAGCATTGTTCATAGGTAAAAGCCTCCAAGTTGTTAGTTTACTCAATCAACCATCACCTAACATCTGCAGGATCAAACTATTTACAGTTACAACAATATAAGAAAAACTCTCAAAACATATATAGGAGGAAATGGTTACTTGATGTTCTGTGGCTAATTTAGGTTTGGGGCTTTTTTTCATACCTTTTCAATAACAGCAGGAATAACTTCTAGGCTGCTTGGGCGAACAGACAATTTGTTGTACAGTCTACCAGCTTCAACCTGAATAAATGCATATCATCATTTTATTGATTTATGTAAGTGATTTACTCATTTCCAACTCATTTCAGCAGGAAAAAAAAATGGAAGAAATGTCAAATGGAAAGCAACATGGAAAACTTCCACATAGAAAAAAATGCAGTTCCTCAGCTGGTGAAAAATGCCAAAGCTATATTCTCTTAAGTGCTAAGTTTTTTGGTGTGTTCCCCCCCCCCCGCCTTGTACAGGTGGTGCTTCTTTTCTCGCAAAGTTTAATTTGCTTTCTTCTACCTCAGAAGAAACAGCCAAAGGCAATTTAGACCAGCTGAGAACCTAAAACAGAACAGGAATTTTAGCATGAGTATGGACACAGTCCAGGTAATCTGCTGTATTTACACTATCAATTTTAAGCTAGTAGATTCAGCAAATCAACGGCATTGTAAGATCTGTTAGCATTTGGGATTGTCATTCCTACACTAATGAAGAAGTCAATGACAATTTCTAATTGCTTAACTGAAACCTTTCTGTAGAAACTTGTAGATCTGCATACCTGTGGGAATTCTTGGAAAGCTCCCATGGTTTCCTGATTTCTGTCAGAAGAGCCTCCAATAACAATCAAAGGCCTAGAAAAATATATTGAAAAAACCCAAACACCTTAAGCATGCATGTATTTTTTTTTCCTATAACTGCAATCACAGCTGTAAATTCTCCTTACAATCAAATGCTACCACTCTTGAGACGTTGTGCACTGTTAGTATCCACAGATCTCAACAGGAATAAAAGGGACAAGCACAATGCAGGAGGGCATACTGAGTGTCAGTATGTCAGCTGGTAGACTTCCCAGCAGCATTTGGGTCACTAGTTCTGGGACAGTCTGGCCATGTTAAGCGATCTGCATCCAGCATAAAAATTCTAAACCCAAGTCATGTTACTAGCAATTTTCACTCAAGTTTTATAACATGGGTGACCAGGTGACTTGAGAGGAATGACAACAGCTAATTAAAAAAGCTAAAAAGTATTGGTTGATCTAAAAAGTATTAAGATACTTGTTCATAAAAGGCATTGTAACATGCACAAACTCTAGACCTACAAAATACAGTAGAAAATGATCTCTACAGAAAGATTGTTTTCTTTGTATACAATTTGGAACACAGCAGAAGTTGGCCAACTATCCAACAGCACTTCTCCCTGCATTCAGTTTTTTGTAAAAAAAACCCCAAAGACCAAAGAGATGAACAAAAAATTAACATGCCTACAAGCAATCCTGTTCTTAAATTAGTTCATGGCTATGTAAGAAAGGCAGCACCAGTTTATAATATGGGTTGCACATTCCACAGGAGCACATTATTATCATAATTTCCAGAAAATACAATATATTTTCCTACAATGAATGAAAACTGGTCTTTTATTCAGTCTGTAGGTCAAACTCCTTAAAATGCTAAATGGTGAGTCAATAAAATAAAACTGTTTTATTCATCTGCTCATTCATTCACACTGCACTGAAATATTAGTTTAATAGCTTTCTAGGCTTTTTCTCCTAAACAATTTTTCAGGTATAGCCTTTCTTTTGACTGCATGCATCTATATAATGTATTAAGATGAAAACATATACAGTGTGCTCAATGCATAATCTTAAATTTAATCACCCATAAGATTGGTGGATACATGCACCTAGATCAAAGCTTCGTAACTAGGCCATTTCTCTGCCACAAATCAAAAAATCTTGGTTCTAATCCCCTGACACAGTGAGATGAGACCTTCACGCTGTATGAAAAATTCCTTATGGAAAAATGCATTTGGTGTATGCTCTAGATACTTTATTCTGCAGATTCTCTCCCCTCAGCAAAATGACTATGACTACCCATATAAAACCAGGGGCATAAATTCCTCAAATTTAAATATTTTAATAAACAAAATAACTACTTCCCAGTACTGAAGTACAATTAAGAGAATGCTCTACTCTTAAGACAGCCAACTCCAAGAACTCTATCTTGAAAAGATTCTGCTCTGCTTTTAAACTTTACATAACTATAACCAGACAGAAGTTTTTCTCCTAGCGAAGTCATCATACTGCTGTCAGAATACTCCAGCAAGCAGCATGAGTACATGGCCAGGAGAAAAGTATGGAGATGGTATGTCCCTTTTTGTGGCAGACTTTATTAGGTCAGTGTAACCAAACCCCTCAGTGAGTATTGCATTTTCATCTCCTTTCCTTGGGCTACTCCTGCTCTTCCCTTGCAACACTCCTCTGTAGGGCCTGCCCAAGTATTCATGATGCTGCCTAGTGAAACAGGGTAGAAAGCTGATTAGTTAACTAATACCTAGAAAAATCCTTCATCTTCCTCTCTAAAGCATAGTACCCTTTCTCACAGTGATAATGGTCAGACACAAGTAAATGTGAAAACATGTCTGGGAGTCTCAAACATTCAATCGAGATGCCTAATAATGAAGGAGCCAAGGAAAATTAGTTTCATTAGGTTAAATTTAGGGTTTGCAAATGCTTACTTCTCTTTTTGGCACATTGGTGGGCAAAAGGCAAGCCTGATATAACCAATAAAAAAAAATCACTGGTTTTCACTGACCAAACCACAGTGTTTGTCCAATCTTCTTACTATATTGTCAAGTCTCCTGACAAAATAGATGTCGCTCCCGTCACCTTTTGCCAGGAGTACAAGCTTATGCAAGGTCAAGTCAGATAAACAGACCTTACCTCAGACAAAAAAAAAAAAAAGAGTTTGTGAGAAAACAGAAATGTCTCCTGCAAATCCATATGCAAGTACCATGAACGGTCCTTTCAACTGAATCTATGACTGTTCAAAAGCAAGGTTTTCATATGACCTTGATCTAAGGACACACAGGGACAGCAGAACTTTAGTTAAGATTTTTTTAAAAAAAAAGAATTTGAACACTAAAGGTCTCTTTTCAAAGCATCAGAGACTTGATTTCTTTAGTGGTCCCACTACTGACCTTCCCTTGTCCATCAGCCACTGCTCACCCAAAGCTCCAGATCACATGTACTTGGTGTTAGCAGTGTTTCTACCCAAGAAACCTCGTACAGCTTTCTGAACAGCTTTCAGTGGCAGACCTGCTAACATTGCCGTGTCTCAGTGAAGGCTTGTGGGAGCAAATGCTATCACTGTGCACCATTTAATTCAATACCAAATCACTGCTCTAAATGTCTGTGTAGGTAGCAAATAGGGATTTTTAACAATATAGTTGTCACATTGTTAACATATAAAATACAGTAATTCAAACACAATGGGGATTTAAATTTAGGAAAAACCTCTAAGACTCTCCATGGTCAATGAATTCATTACAGCCTGAATGTCAGCTTCATTTTAAATTATACAATCAGGTATACTGATAGATTTCCCCATATATATATAATGGGGCAGGACAAAAAGCAGAATTTTATTAATGCTAATACAAAAAGAATTGAACTAAATTACTTTTAGGGTTGATAAATGAAGAATTCCCTTCTCATTACCTAGGAAAAAAAGGAAAAAACAAAGTCCCATACTAAATACCGTGGAGTTCAACATCTGCAACAAGTAACAGCAAACAATTACTACAATTTCAAAGGGAAAATGTATTAAATTACCAGCAGTTCATGGTTGCATTTGCCATTCCACCAAGGGCATGTAAAAAACCTGGGCCAGACACTACAAGACATACACCTGGTCTGGGAGAGGGGAAAGGGGGAGAGAGAAAAAGGAAAGTTAGCACAGGGAACAATGAATAAATCACCAACAGAAATTAGCAAGATAAAGTATATACTATTAAAGTTGTGTATTTCAATGACATGAGTAAAACAGCAAAGCATTTCTCTGAAGGACTAAAGATAGATGTGGAAATCAGAAATTATTTAGCTGCATCAGTCCAATTAAAAAGTGAACAGTTATGTACCACCCACACAGACATCTGCAACATATGCAAGTTTATCATAACACATTCTCCTTACTTTTAAATCCCATTTACTCCACCATCTAGCATTTATACAGAGTTTAAGCCACTTACTCTTCTCAACTCTAGTACTAGGTATCAATGAAAAAAGCTCAAAAAGTGAGAAAAGCATTTGAATCAACACAAACTATTACAGCTTAATTCAGACAGAGGCACTTGTTATTCCAGGTGATAAGATAAAAATGATCATTCTTCACTACTGAGCATTCCTTAGTAGCTTTACAGGCTCCTTGCATACGAGAGGAAAAAAATTTTAAAAAAGTGTACTTCCAGAGGATTATTCAAAAGAAAACTACAAAAACATGTAACAGAGGCATGACGCTTGCAGACAGAATAAGGAATGATCCCCTGCGTCAGGTCTACATTTGATGCAAGCAGATGCTGATTGTTTACTTTACACGGGGATCCATGGGATAACCAAGCAGCACTCCTTACAAGTCACAGGCTGCAGAATGCTTCCCCAAAAAAAACCATTAAAAGCAAAATGCAGTAAAAGAGGAAAAGCTGGTAGTTCCTGTCAGAAGGACAGGGGAGTAGCATCAGTCCCTGTATTGATAAGGCTTTTGTTGAACAATATGCCCAGATAATGAGATTGAAGTATAGGAGGTCCACCAAATTGCAACAAACAATGGTGACTTCTGTCCCTCATACCAGGGGGGTTAAGCTGCTATTCAGATATTAAAGGGGAAAAAAATAGAGAAAGATAAACAATATTATATGAAGTTAAGCACTTGTTTGCTCCTGCCCAGAATCATCACAACAGAAATAGTGATAATGGTTACTGACAGTTATTTTAAAATTCATCTTCTATTTTAACTGCCCTTTATCTGAACACACTAAAGACACCCAGCTTCCAAAGAGAAAAATGTTCCCAGCTTCTGTTAAGTCTAATACAGTTAATACTAAAAATTATATTATAAAAATTACTAAATATGGAACATACCTGCCAGTCAAATATCCAACAGCTGATGCAGCATAACAGGCCTATTGAAAATATGGGGAGTTAATTACAATTATTATTATATATACATTTCATGAAACCTAGTACATAAATTTAAACAAAAATATGACAAATCATCAGGCACACATTCTTCCCTGATTATCAGAGCTTAAATGTTAAGTAAAAGCACCCCTTCAACCTCTCCATTTTAAGGTGTGTTCATGAAGGAAAAGAACCTTGAGTCCTCTGCACATTTCAGGCTCCTCTTGTTACAGGATTATTTATACATTAGGAATATTTGGGATTCAAAAAAACCCAATATAAAAGAAAACCACTAAAACCAGGGAAGAAAAATGAATAGAACAATGTAAGAAACTTCTGCCTTCCACTGTCTGCTGGACTAACACAGAAGAGAGATTTGCAAGAGAAAGGCAACAAACAGAAATCCAGCCATCGCTGGAATGACTTGTATTTCAGAAATTAAGCAAAAGATTGAAATCACACAATGGAGAGATTCATTAGAAGATCAGGTATTCTCTTTTACAAGCTGAGCTGCTGAAGTACTTTTAATTCCATTTTTGATACCACACTTTGCTTTAGCTAATTTGAAATGTTAAAGAAAAATTACATTTTAAATATTTTCACAAATGTAACACCTACAACATGTGTTAGCACAGCTTATCAGCGTCCTCTCTCCCTTATTCCTTTTCTCTTCCCCTTTGGGGAGGGAAGGGGGTTAACAGAGAGCGTCTGTTAGGTCTAAGGGGCCTTCCTAACCCTAAACTGTGACAATCAGTTATGGTTTTAATCTGTTCCTGTAGTAACATTAAATATTCAGATATAAATTTGATGTGGTAACAAGACAATATATGATCACACAGAAACAGAAGCTTAGAGATGACCCAAGAACTGCAAATTCACACACGCGACAGTGGCAACTCCCTCATTCTCATGTTTTTGTCTTGAGTTCAAGAAGTTCTGACACAGATAAAAAACCCACTTATGTAGGTTTGGTTTTTTTTAAGCTTCTGGCCTTATAGCCTCCCCCTTTCATTTTTTAATAGAATTGAGATTTTAGTACTATTTGAATACTATAAGAATGAGTAACACAAAAGCTCCTTCAAAAAATTTTCAAAGCTACTAAGTATTTCCCAGTTAAACCAGTACTGCTGTATCTAGGAGCAGGTCAGAGGCCCTTTTATTAATAGTACCTAATGCTCAATGTTCCAGGACTGGCCTGTAGGGCTTGTGATCAACTTATTAGCAGAACCTGCTGTACAAACCTGAGCTCAGTATATGGTATCTTTTGTTACCACATACAACTTCAGTGCAGGCCTTGAAAATAAGGACACAGGTTGAAAGCAGCAGTCCCAGCATAATAAGCAATTTGCTACTAGCCAATCACTGGTCACTGAAAAAGTGGAACTTTTGAGACCTGGAAAGACACTGGTTTTACTTTAAGTAAAGGAGCAATGGCTGAACAAGGGGAAAAACCAAAACAGAGCAAAAAAACCCCAAGAGATGTGCAACAAGATAAGGCACCTGTTGTGGACTGGGAAGGCACCATCCAGCACCACACAGTCCCTAGTCCAGGTATGGAGGCAATGGGGTAAGATCTATTCAGAGACCAAAACATTTCATAAAAAGAGATCTTGAATCTAAGGGATGGAGAAAGAGAGATACCCACTTCAGTTCCAGCTGCACTTACTGAAGTGTTCTCCAGCCCAATTCCCTTGACAGCTGGCACCATCAGCACACCAGCTCCAGCATATCATATACTCATGACTAACTCTGGATATAATTATCAAGAACAGATTGGTTTGAATCTGTAGTGATAATTATTATTAAAGATTAAGAACTAAACATTAGCAATGGATGTTTAAAAAAATCAAAAAACCCTGAAACCTTTGCTAAGTTTAAAACTGACCTGGGTTATCAGTCTTGTAAACAATCCCAGCAGTCTCCAACTACCCAGGGACAGATACACAAAACACATGCTCCTATCAAGTTGCAAAACAACTACTGGGTGTTCACGGGGGACATGGGATAAACTGCTTCCAGCAAACTTATCTATTAGATATGTGGCCTGCAATATCCATATCACTTGTATTACTTAGCTTTTAACTTCATGCTTTAATCTGGTCTTTCTAGTCAAATGGTTTATTAAGCAATCTTACAGGCTTTTGCTACATCTGGCCCAGAAATAAGGTAGAAACTCAACACCTGGAAAAAACCTTTTCCATATATCTCAGATGAGCTTAAAAAGTTACTACTGGGGAAGACCAAACAAATCAAGAACTAATGTCATATGCTTAAAATGCTAATAAGCTTGACTCTCTGATACTTAGACAACAAAGCTGGAATATATACTATTAAGACTGTCAGAGTGCATGATCATGCTTGATTTTGAGCCTTCAGAAGTATTAACTTCCTGGGGTTTGCTGTTTGGCAGACTTTTAAAACAAAGTTAAGGAAAAAGATACTATGCTGAAAATAGCAAAGTCAAGTTTTATCAGCAAGAAAACTTTCCTCTTTGGGTACTACAAGAATAGAACAGACAAGGAAAAAAAATACATCTAGCTTTTTAGGCCTGTAGGTAATAGCTTCTATGTAAAACATGCTTCTAAGCAAAATTGAAAGAATTAGCTAAGAGAGGTTTAAAAAAGAAATTAAAATACCACCAATTAGAGAGAGAAATCCCAGTAAGGAAAGGTAAATTAGATTTCACTCAATTTTAAAACAGTTAGAAAAAAGAAATGGTCCTATTACAGATGTATACTTACAGCTTGTTCATTTCTCATCCCTACATATTTTATTCCAACTGCTTGGGCTGCAATTGCAATTTCAGTGACTGGAATACCAACAATGCCAAACATGTATTCAATATTCTAGAAAAAAAAAGTTAAAAGAAATCAGAACTGTTTCCAAAAGATAGTTTTTAATAAGCACATGCCAAACAGAATCTTACTAACTACACAGGCAGTTTAAATTCTAACAACACATATATTCACACAGAACTTTACAGGCCACTTTGGAAACATGCAATACCAGCTGGTGTCTGCAGCTCACTCCCCTCGAGTCATGAAAGCACTCCATTTTGGAGGCCTACTAGCAGCATAGCCATCGTTCAACCCAGTTCTTCAGTTGGTGTAGGTTTAGTGCCTTTTACTGACCCTTTCTTACTTGCAAAGTCTCTATTGTACCAGTTTCCCAGTATGTCAACTTTACCTCCTCTGAAAATTCCTCATAGTGTTTCATGGTTTTACGCTTTCACTGAAAAGTAATACCAAAAAATAGTACCATGCCCAAATAAACTTACAGATAAAGAAAAGACTGTGCTTTTTTTTTTTTTTTACAACCGAACTACCTTTTCGTGTGTCACAGACCAAACTGAACGTCTTTTGTTTAGACCAGTGCCAGTTCAGCACCATCTCAAATCTACAAACTACACACAGTTTTGGTAATCGTAAAGAAGGAGCAGCAGGAGCTGAAAGTTGCCACAGCAACAGTCGCAGAGGACGGACAGCACTGCTTGATGGCAACGGGTATCGTATGATCTCGGCCAGAGGCAAGCTCATAAGAAACAACAGGACTGAGGAAAGCCGCACAGGGGTCATCACGTACGCCCGCCCACGGTAGCACAGGGACCTGGCGGAGCCAAGTCCCTGCCGGGCGGGGCCACGGCACCTCCCTCCTTCCCGCCCTACGGTGGAGCAAGGCCCTTCTCGGCCACTCTGCCCGCCCCCAGCAGGAAGGCAACGGCGCTCACGGTGAGTCAGGCCGCGCACGCTCGTTTCTCTCCCGCCCTGCAGCCACCCGTCGCTAGCCGCGACGCGGCCCGACCCCACCACCCCCGCACCGCAAGGCCCTCCCGGCGCCTGTCCCTGCGTGGTCGCCGTAGGGAGGCTGCTCGCCTGTTCCCCCACGCCCACGCTCTTACTTGAACCTTGAGAGACTCGGCGATGAGCTGGGCCCCGCTGACAGCCTCCCCAGACGCGTCACTCCCGGCGGCCATTCCGGCCCCGCGCAGCCGCAACGCAGCTCGAGCCGCCTGCTGGGAAGCAAGATAGAACGGGACCCCCGGATGAAGGTCTGTGCAGTTGACTGGCATGCCGCCCGACCAATGAGACAGCAGAAGGGGCGGGCCCCGCAGCCGCGATCATCCACCCCTGACCCCCTTGGCAAGCGGTGCGGTGACTGGGGCGAAGGCCGGGGAAGCCTCCTATTGGCTAGAGCGGACACCCAATCAGAGGCCAGGAGGGAACTGCCCTCCCTCCGTCCGCACACAGCTGCAGGCCCGTAGCGGTGCCGAGCGCAGAGCAGCCGCCAGGGGGCGGGGGAGGCCCGGCCCGGCCCGGCCCGGCGCAGTGTAAGGCTCGTGGTACGGTGGCGTGCGAGGGGCGGCCGTTATGCAGCGGCGGTGGTGGTGGTAACGGCCGGGGCAGTGTGGGGGGAGCCCTGCTCTGAACGCGTGGGGCGGGGACCGAGAGCGGAGAGGAGAGGAGAAAAGAAGAGAAGATGGGCGGGCGGCCTCCCCCAGAGGGAGGTGGGAGGTCGGGTTCCCCTGAGGCCGGGCGTGGCGTGTGGCAGGCCCGCCTGGAAGGCCTGTGGCAGCCGCCGGGCGAACTGCTTTTCCAGCTCGGGCGGCCGTCTCCGCGGTGTACCGTTGTGGCCTGTGGAGGGGCAAAGCTCGCCAGCGCAGAGCCGGCAAAGTACAGGGTTGTTCTAGCTGAAGATACTGGGCGCCAGCATTCGCGAGGAGGAGCGGGAGCACGGTTCGAGAGGCTTCTCGAGAATCTTCAGCGAAGGATGGAGCACACACCCTCTTACCTGCCTCTGCCCGTCCTGCCCACGCAGTGTCCCGGAGCGGCACAGCTGGCAGCGTCTGCTGCCGCTGCCTATTGTTTGTGCTACCACACTGAGTTGTTCGAGCTGAGCAACTGATAATGGCAGCTTTCAGTTCATCCTCATAAAGTTAGAGAAGATAGAGCTTTTAATTATGAGACAAAGCATATTTCAGGAATCCTGTGAGATGTATGAAACTTAGTGTAAAACGTCGTGTTAGAATGGGCAGAATTCTTTAAAAACATTGCGCCTCTGGGTAGAAGCCAGGAAACTAGAGCAAGGTTATATAATGCATTGCACACAGAATAAACATTTTGCAGAAAAGGAAATGCAAGATACCGGTTTATATTAGGCTATGATTGCGTTGCTAAAAAAACTTTCACAAAAAAGCTACATAGTAAAATACTGTATTAAAATACAGTGCAGCGAACAAAAGCAGTAGGCAGGAAGGATCAGTGGAAAAAACTTGGATTTCACCATATTCTTACGTGCATGTAGGAGCTGTTGTGTTACATATTATATATTAGAATGGCAGCAACATCAAAATTCATGGATATCACTCAGTGTAAAACAGAATTATTTTTTCATATCTAATTTATTGTTTTGCCTAGTAATTATTGCTGTTTATAATACTATAGCTTAACAGCCATTTGCTATTAATCACTTAATAGCAGACAAGTGCTGTGCTGCTTCTGTTTTCTACAGTCTATTGGATTCTTCTGAGTATAGAAAAGCTAAGGAGCAGGGTATATGTATAGCTTTTCTCTATGTATTCATCTATGTATGGTGAGAGTTGACACATAGGTAAGTTTCCAAAGTTGAAAAGTGACTGAATGCTTTAATTCATGTATTACTTACTAATGTAACACAGTTAGATGGTTCTGAAAAACGAAGAAAACATTCTGCACTGTGACTGGGGGAAAAACTTGCCTGAATCAGTATCCAAACTTAAACACCAGTCATTTTATTTTTATTATAGAACTGTAACTAGAATATTGTGCCTGCATGAGAGTAATACTGCTGTGAAATACTTACTGAGGTGAGATGATCCCATCAACTGCTAGGCAAAAGACCATATAAAGAGGAAAGGGACAGAAAAAGAGATTAAGTTATAAAGCATTTCAGTTCATGAAAATTTCTTTTAAACTCAGGTCTCAAGTGAGGCAACAACTCTGTACATCCTAAATAAATAAACTTCTCTTCAAGGGAAGTATTTATGATAATGGTGTAACACTTTCCATTAGGAAAAGAACCCAAACAGAATGGGGCAGAGACTTACCTGGAGTCTCACAGCCTAAGGGCCGAGTAAACTCTGATGATATCCTTATTTTGTCTGAAAATGTTGCTATCCACAAGCTGAGCCTTGGGGCTTGTCAGAGCTCTCCTGGCTAGAAGCAATCCATTAGGTAGCAGAGTTCTGTGTTTAAGCTGTCAAACGAGAAAGGCATTGGGGACCACTCACGTAAGCGCTCAACCATCCTCTGGGACTAGCAGTACTCACAACCAAGGGTAAATTCTCAGTTATTTTATCTGGTCCAAGTACAGCCAGATGGGATTGTGTAGTTGGATTTTCAGAACTAAATCCTTTTTTGCATCTAAATGAGGAACTGTTTCTAACCACTAGAAGATGTGCTGTTACAGAAAAATGAGAAGTCTCCAAGTATGTCTGTAAAATACAACATTTTGTAGAAGCCCATTACCTGTTAATCTGATGTGTTAGTGTGTTTGGCATAGAAGGCAAAAAGGCTGTTTTTCTAACACAGCAATACCATTGTCTGACCTGAAACTCTCCAACTTTTTCCATCACTAGTAATGATGAATTCTAATTACATCTTAGTTGACAACATTGTTGAGGAATGGCTGACTAAAACCCAGTCCTGTCCTAAATAGGTGTTTTGTCTCTGAAGGGATGACAGAAATAGAAAATACAATTTTGTCAGTGAAGCGCAACAGCGAATGTTTATTTTCAGTGGCTTTCTTAATAGTGAGAGGCTTCTCACTTCTCTCCCTCCCCCTGCTACTGCTTTGTAGCTTCATGTGAGCCTTGGTATTTCATTTGCAAAGCTGAGCTGCATAGGACAAAGTAGGATCCTCTGGCTTGAGAAACATTGCCACATTACACCCCTCTGCCCCGAAGTACTCTTTTCCTCAAAATGTAGATTAGCAAGGGTAGCTTATTGAACATCATTTCCCCAAACTGTACAATGGAATGCAGATCTGAATTGCACTCAACATTTTTATAAATGTTGAAAAAAACTGCTCTGTATGAGACAAATTAGTCTGTTGGACTAGAGTGAATCCATAATTGCTGGGGGGGGTGTGTGTGTTGATCTGCTGGAGGGTAGGGAGATGCTGCAGGGGGACCTGGGCATGCTCAGTCTATGGGCTGAGGCCAATAATATGAGGTTCAACAAGGCCAAGTGCAGGGTCCTGCACTTTGGCCACAATAACCCCGTGTATCGCTACAGATGGGGGGATGAGTG